>AYEL01066316.1:0-16833 GCA_000484575.1 Olivierus martensii
TTATTTCCTAAAAATTTTTTATCACCATTCTCAATTTCTATTTGATAAAAAAATTGATAAAATTGAATGAAGATCAAATATTAAAATATTTTATTTGTAATTTCTATTTTCGAAAATCCATTTAATCTTATTTCCTAGAAAATTTTTTATCCGACTTAAAACTTTCTCTCACCATTCTCAATTTCTATTTGATAAAAAAATTGATAAAATTGAATGAAGATCAAATATTGAAGGTTAGGGTATACTTTACTCTTCCGACCTTCCTGCGGGCTGTCGCGATTTTCACGGCGGTTGCGCCCGAGCTTTGGTGTCCTAAGGATTTCCCATTTTTGGGAGAATTTGATATGAGAAAACCGTGGAGTTTTCGATCCCTTCGGGGACTGTCCGGTCGCTCAGTGATGAGCACCAGTCTGTAGGAAATACACTGCCTCTTGTGTCTCCGCTCCCTCTGTGGACGGAGGCAATTCTCGGCCCTTAAAGGTCGCTTCGGCGACACAGTGCACGAGGTACGAATGCGGCCTTCTTACCCCTAGTCCTGGCAAACCTGAGCGAGTCTGCCGTATTCGTATTTCGTTCGCTTTGTGGATGAGAGTGGTTGTCAGGCGAGTCCGCATCCCTAAGTGCAGTCAATGATTAAGCAGAGATTATTCTCGCATAAGTTAAGTACCCTGTAGTACCCTAGTAGGTGAAGCAGGAGAAAAGCTTCGGCTAAGTCTCAGAATACGACATGAGCCTGCGGTGCGACCTGCACGCTCACCTGCAGGTCGCACACCAGTATCCTTAGGGTAAATCCCCCGGTCATTCGGCTAAGTCTCAGAATACGACATGAGCCTGCGGTGGGACCTGCACGCTCACCTGCAGGTCGCACACCAGTATCCTTAGGGTAAATCCCCCGGTCAGGCCTGGGAAACCCGTACCCGAGATGTGGCGGAGATTGATTGAAATCCGTTCCTTTCTTATGGGCCTCGGTTGACTTTCTATTGAGAGGCCCTGCGGTGTCGGGCAGAAGTCGGCTTGGTCACCCGAGTATTCCTGACATTGTCCCAAGTGAAGAAATTCCTATTTGGTCGGTAGAGCCGGACTGCACCCTACTCTCGCCAGTAGACGCTCTGTAGTTCGCCAATCGACCGCTCAAGTCCCTGCGGGTCCGGGATTTAGAATCAATCCGATGTATGCCCTGCGTGAGGTTCGAATCCTCTCCAAGGGTCTCAAAATCGCAAGGTGGCGTACCGTGTCGAAGGGATAAATGGATTGGTCACCTGAGTATTCTTGACATTGTCCCAAGTGAAGAAATTCCTATTTGTTCGGTACAGCCGGACTGCACTCTACTCTCGCCAGTAGACGCTCTGTAGTTCGCCAATCGACCGCTGAAGTCCCTGCGGGTCCGGAATTTAGAATCAATCCGATGTATGCCCTGCGTGAGGTACGAATCCTCTCCAAGGGTCTCAAAATCGCAAGGTGGCGTACCGTGTCGAAGGGATAAATGGTGGAGTGATAGATGCCGTAAGAGTGCCCAGCGGAGACTTGGTCCGGCTCGGGCTGATTGGGTTCATTGACAGATCGGGAGAAGCTTGCTTCCCTAGGGAATCACAAAACCTCGGGAGTTGATCCGAACGATATTCGACCACGGCAAGCGCCAGAGCCCAGCCATTGCACGGCATCAGTCGATATCGTCTTCATGGTGGCCTACCAGTTAGGCGTTGACAGTGGGCTGCATCGGTGATCGAACCGGGTGAGATTCTCGCCGTTTTCCAAGATGGGTTTGGTGGCGCGGACACTCGATCCACCCTCCCGATGCGATTATTAGTAAGGGAGGTCTTCAAGAGAGGTTTGACCATTCCTTTTTCTCAGGCCTTCCGACGGCTGCTGCGTTTTCATGGAGTTAGGTCCGAACTATTGTGATATATGATATCCGATCTAATTAAGGAGAATATGTAATAGCCTCAGTTCCCGCTCATCCTCCGAAATCCGTTCAGCCTCTCTGTGTTTTCGATCTCTCTGTGGATGGAGACTGTAGCGACGGTGACGTCGCATTCTTGGGAAGTAAGGACACTTCGGTGACACAGTGCACGAAGTGCAGATACGATGGGCACAGCCCCAGGCCTGGCAAACCTGCGCAGGCTCAGTACATTCATACTTTGTTTGCTCGTGGACCAAGAGGTGGCAGGCGAGTCCGCACACGAATGGCAGGCAATGATTACGCCGAGAGTATTCTCGCAGATGTTGTGTACCCTGCAGTACCCTATTAGGTGGAGCAGGGGAGCGGTGTTTCGGCCTGTCCCAGAATACAAGATGAGCCTGCTTGCGCCTCACTAGGACGGTGCGAACCTATTGCAAGGGGGCGCGTAATAATTAACAAAAACATCATTTTTGAGTCAAACAAAAATTGAATTCAAATTGATGTCGAAAAAAAAGGAATCGTCAAAAGGGTTATAAATACAATACATATATTCATGTATCCAGAAACTTTCTGCTGTACGTATTTTAAAGACAAAATATCTATCTCGTTTAGTGATTGAAAAAATTGCTAGTAGCAATATCACCCGATTTTAGAGAATTTGAACAACTCCACCCATAACAGTAAAGGTTATGTTGTATTAAACATATATTCTATTATTCGTTTTTTTGTAAGATTTGTTTAATTGTATTAAAAATTATTACACCAAAATAAATATTTTACGTATAAGAACTTTATTTATACAAAATATGGTATATTGTTTTGTAGTATTAAATTGTAAGTGGTAAAATATTTAAAAAATTAGACCGTAATGAAAATGAGGGGGCGTACCAATTTTTTATATAAAAACGGGGCGCTGGCACAGAAAGTTTGGAAACCACTGTTGTAATTGATTCAAATTTATTGGTGTTGGAAAAACATAGATACAAGCACCATGATTTTATCTTATAAGGGTCCTATTTACTTCCGATATTATGCAAAAAATTGTAAAGACTTTTTGATATTTTCAGATTTTATTGCTTAAATACAGGTAACGCTCGATTTACAAAGCCTCATATTACCTACTGTAGTTTTTTTAAATTGTACTTTTATAGATTTTGTTAATGTTTCACATCGGTTCCATGAATTTCTATGCAATTCTAGCTGTAAATAAAACAAAAGGGACCACGTGAGTGTGTCTCCTTTGTCAAGGAGAAGTGGTTGCGGGAAAATATGACCTTTAATTTTACCTCAAATTATGAAGTTTGGAATTATGAACTAATATGGCGGAACCTAACCCCAGTTTCTTTAAATTGTACTTTTATAGATTTTGTTAGTGTTTCACATCGGTTCCATGAATTTCTATGCATTTCTAGCTGTAAATAAAACAAAAGGGACCACCTGAGTGTGTCTCCTTTGTCAAGGAGAAGTGGTTGCGGGAAAATATGATCTGTAATTTTACCTCAAATTATGAAGTTTGGAATTATGAACTAATATGGCGGAACCTAACCCCGGCGTAAATCCAGAGTTACCTGCTTAACTACTATCAGTTAAATATTTGTTGAAACGATAACACTTACACTATATTGAAAGAATATCCAAATATTGTATAGTATTTGTGGATGAACAGATATGCTGCGTAAAAAATGAATCCTGAGAAGCATAAGATGATCAATGAAACATTACCTAATTTAGGCCATCTGAAAAATTAATATATATATATTTATATATGTATTATTTATTTATATTCAGTCATTGAATATTGCAATATATTAAAAACTAAACAAATTGATTTTTACTAGTTCAGGATATATTATTATTATTATTATAGTCCATAATATAATAAAGTATCACTAGCATATATATTACAAATAAGTAAAATATTTTCTGATATTTTATTTACTGTATATAAATATTGGTACCCAATATTATACGATGTTTGCCTCCTCTAAACCAGGGGTTCTTAACCTTTTGATGAGTCCAGACCACCAATGGTTTGTCCAATGATCCCATATCCCCTTCACCTGACTACCGAAATAATCATCACCATTTCTTATATTAATTGCCAGTATAACTTCCAAAAATGTCAACAGCTTGCATTTACTGTACTTTAGAGATCGAGTCCCATACCCTAGCATTTGGTTCCCATACCCCAAGGGGTGTGGATACTTCCAGCTAAGAACCCCTGCTCTAAACAATCTTTTCAACCTTATTTTCCCATTCTGAAAATTGTTGATTTTTGCCAGCATGCATATAAAATTATTTGTTTCTTAATCATCAAAATTCAAAGCCAAAGGTAGTCTCGTTTTAGTAATATTGAAATAGATAAAGACAATAATCAGCAAATAGGGCTCTTCTTTTATTGTATTGAAATCTTTTGTGTATCTCTTGGATCTTCATTTTACTTATATAGAGATCCCAATATTCTAAATCCCTTGCTTTATATTCGGGACTTTTCATTAAAGTCTGAAATAAGAAACAATTAATTGGCCCAGTTATGAAATATATTACAACATACAGTGTATATACTTATTTTTGTACTGCAGTCCAAAATAATAGTAATATCTGATTTATGTATTATCTGATTTACGAACAAAACTTTCGTACGAATTATGTAACTAGAGAAGCGCGTATATTGTCTTTAAAATGAAAAAGTCGGCCGGATGGTTGCGTGATAAAGCTGTGGCTTACTACCCTGAAGGACCCAGGTTCAAATCCTGATCTCACACCTCCAGTTTATCATTTATTTATTTATTTATTTGTTTATTAAAAAGGTAGTGGGCTGTACTCTGTGGTTTAGCATCGAGAATGATGAAGGATGAAGTTATAAGGATATAGGAAAGTTAAGAAAATGTTGAAAGATTTCTACCAGAAGAAAGTGTGGCAGGTCATACTCTGTGGATTAGCATCGAGAATGATGAAGGATGAAGTTATTAGGATATAGGAAAGTTAAGAAAATGTTGAAAGATTTCTACCAGAAGAAAGTGTGGCAGGTCACTAGTGGAAAATAGTGTTAGTTGCGTTCAATACAATTTAAACATTAAAAATACAAATCAAAAATGAAAGTTCAACAAAGTCTTCACTTGGAATTGAGAGGTCAGGGTCCGGCCTGTTGAAACCCCATCCGGTTGACCCCATCATGGGTGTTGGCCAGCCTATGATGGGCTCAATAAGTGGCCGACGCCAGATACAGAATATCCCTCCTGCGATATGGCGGCTTAACTGAACTAACCTAACCTAATCTAAAACTGAAAAATGAATAATTTCCTAATATCAATGTGCATAAAAATTTGTTTACTGTTATTTTTATTTGAATAGAACAATCATTCAAATATTGGAAATTATGAATATTAAGATATTTCCTTCGCGGCCGGATGGCCGAGTGGTAACGTGTTTGCGTGCCACGCTGGAGGACCCGGGTTCGCATCCCGGGTCTGGTCCCGGATTTTTCGGGGTACTGGGCCCGGCCCAGTGATCCCCGTCCTTCACCATCCAGCCCCCTTCCTCGGGTGTGGGTGCAGCTCGTGGTTGGAAATGGCCCCGCACCCTTAGTAATCTCCCTGATTGGAAAGGGGGCGTGAAATATGCAAAAAAAACAATATGTTTCATTTTAATTGTCGAAGTGAATTATGGAATTCTGATATAATTTAAGAGTTCAGTGAGGAAAAATTAAATAAATGAAGATAAATAAATTAATATCTCAAAAATGTATAAATTCAAACACAAATTTTTGAATTTTGACATTTTTAACAAATGTTTTTATTTATTATTTAATATAAAAATTGTGAAATGTTTTTAATATAATTAAAAGCAGTTTCGTATTGTCCATAAAGCATTCTTAATAAGTATTATCGTATAATTTTTTTAATATGTCTATATGTTCGAAGGAAGTTTCTCACAAAACTTATTCACATAAATAATTCTCATTATTCTATGTTTCTCGTATATTTTACATAATAAAGAAATATTTTCAAATAAAGTGATGAAATTTCACCTACCTTTAATAATTTTAATTGAAATAAACTATTTTTCTATAATATAAAAACGCAATTTAATAATAATTTTGTCTGTAAATTGCGAGATAACTCAGCCATTATAGTGATGAATATTATTCTTTCAGATAGTAATGTGATGTCCAAAAGTTTATTAGCAGTATATATTATATGATTAAGAAAACTAATATTATATAATATTCAAATTTTAGATATTTAATAGAGAAACGCGATATATATTGATAATAAAAATAATATATTACGATATGTCTATCAAAATGTACCGTATAAAGCAGGCTTGTTATAAAGTAATCCTAGCTATACAACACAAGTTATTTACCATGGATAGAAGATTAAATTCAGGAACCACAGAATATATAATTTTATAATATACAATATTACTTTATTTCGATGTGGTTTAATGGTTTTATTTATTTATGGTTTAACACCGGGTGGGTAATAAGTGGCGGGGTAATACAACTTCCACCACTGGGTCCAGCCATCAGGGAAAGGTGGGATTCAAAGACCCGGGCCTAGAGACCTTCTAAATAACTTTTGAAAGTGTAGGACCTTGGAACTGAACTCGGATTCATTACAATGGAAGAACAGCACACTTCTAAAATCATCTGGCCAATGAATTATTGTTTAGATACTATAATGTGCGGTGTTTATGGAATTTAAAATTGTACAGAGATTATCAATATCCGTGAGATTCGCGATCACATATGTTCAGAAAATAGCCATAAAAATTAAGTTATAAATTCATTCATATTTTCTTCATGTATATACATACTCATTTTTATCTTTATTCTGTTGCATTTTTATTGATTTTGTAAAAATATTTATTTTTATTCATATTTTCATTTGTTTTCATTTTTGTTTTCTAAGCTATGTTAGATTTAAGAACACTAATTTCATGTATTGTGGTAACCACGAGACAATGCGAAGAATGCATATTAAATGGAAACAATATAATGAGATCAAAATGATTTTCGTGAATTTCTACATCGGCGATGATATTCAAACATATCCATCGCGAAATTTGAAAGTCTGTTGTACTGCATATCAATCCTTAATATGTTGCATTTCTTTAACTAAAGCGTTTCTGTATCTTTTTAACTATTTTTAACTTCACCCGTCAATTCTTAAACGGGAATGCTAATAGAATTATATTTTAAAACAAAATATTAAAGAGGATGATTTTGAAAATTATTCCCCTATCAGATCTTTGATAGTTGCCAATGCTGCTTTAGGAAGTACATGCAATCAACAGCATATTAATTAAAAAAACTAAAATTAATATTTTATGAATCTGGAAAACTATTCTTATCAATATAGTTTCAATTTTTATTTAAGTAATTATTTAATGAAATTTAGGTCATATTTTCTTATATTAACAGTCATGCTTTATAATTGCTATAGAAATTTTATAAATAGCAAAATAAAAAATATTTTTAATCAATGATAAAGTATATTTATATTATGAATAAGAATTATTTTAATATAAGTGTTAGTTAAAATTTCAATGTTTTGAAAAAAAATAAAATTTTAAATATTACCTTTCAAGTAAATACATAAATGGCATGGTAAATACTGTTAGTTGCACAAGAGCATTTAAAAACCATAGATAATTCAAAAACTGCAATAGAATTAAAATTCGTTAATAAAAAGGTAAGATGATGATAGAAAAATTAATTAATTTTATAGATTTATATAAAATTGACATTTGTTAATTAAATAATTTTCTATAATAATTTACGAGAGAAATTCAATAAGTAAGGTAACTAAACCTCTCATACATCCTGTAAATTTACAAATTGACTAAATTTATATCCTGTAAATTTAGTCATTTCTACATATACTCTTCCGCAAAATGTAAAATAAAATATGTGTTTATACTTAAAACAGATCTGTTGTTGTTTTGAAGGGAGAGAAGGAATTTAAAAAATGCCTCCCCAGATGACAAAGATTCTGGGTACGCCAGTGATTTAGTCAACTTGTAGATATAAATAATAGTATGACCTTTATATAGAATATTTTCCCTTATATTTTCCATACCTGTCTAAACATTTGTTCCAATAGTATATCAAAGCATTTATTCCAGCATTAAAAATATCAGTATCAAGCGCCCAAAGCCATGATATTAGGCTTGCGGAACTCAAAGAAAATTCATTTTCCTTTACATAATATATTTTGTCAACAGATGACTCCATTTTCCATTTTGTGAGAATATTAAGTGGCGAGTCTAAACAGACTCTTCCACAGGCTGCCCACCCCTTCGGAGGGGTCAGCCGGATTGTGGAAGTTGGGGAACGACGGCCGGGCCCGAACTCCATGATAAACATTTTCATGGGGTGGGACCCGGATCCTCTAGAGTGAAAAAACCGAAGCGTTTTCACTCGGCCAATCCGGCCAACCAAGACATAACATTAGTACCTGTATATCTCAACATATTGGCGGTGATTTGTAGCTTATCATCTGCCCTATAGATGCAGAAATCTGATTACACTGCACTTCAACATTTGACCGTTTCCGTAAGCTCCGCCATCTTACCACCGATATTGGAAGAGTGTGACTGACATGAAGCGCCATATGGTGATCATACGACAAAGCAGTGGTCAATCTGCTCTAGTGTGGCAAGAAATTATAATGATATAGAAAATATTGCATCCGTATGAGGTATTGTTACCTTACTTATTGAACCATCCTATTATATTTATTTTGTTACCTTGATGTTCGTTCCAATTAAATTTCGTATATGAAAAACATATTGCCACCAATTTCTTTCAATATAATTCGATTCAAGTGTAACCTCATTCCAGTGTGAACCGTCAGAAACAAGTGGGAGAATGATCACAATGGCCAAAATGCTCATTACAGGAATAGTCAATCTGAATTAAATCAATATATTTCAAACAACTACATAAAATATACAAATAAAATTTCTATTATTCATAAAACTATTCTCAAACCTTATAATTCTTTTCAGCAAAATCACGATATATGAAATTATGGAATTGCTTTTGTTGAACCTTTGAATGTACACTGCTAAAAATCCACTGGAAATTTTAATGTTGTGTTAGATATAAATAATGTTATACTAAATATATAGAGAATCTTTAGAAGTATAGAAGATGTATAAATCAAAATTTGCAAGCTTCTCTCTTTTGAATGTACACTGCTAAAAATCCACTGAAAATTTTAATGTTGTGTTAGATATAAATAATGTTATACTAATTATATAGAGAATCTTTAGAAGTATAGAAGATGTATAAATCAAAATTTGCAAGCTTCTCTACATATATTCTCTAAATAAATAAAGAAATTTTAAAAATTAATTTAAAACTTATATTAATTTTCTAATCTTTTAATTTTATTGTTTTACCAAATAAATTATAAAATACATTATAAATTATTCAAATTCTTTTTACTATGAAAATAGATAAAATTTTTTAAAAGATGATTTTCTATGTTCACTGATTTTATTTATAAAATTAACTCGATAATTTTAAATTTATTTATTTATTTTAATCATTGAACCACAGAATAATAATATTATAATGTAATATTTGCCGTATACATAATTTAACTGTAATGATTAGTAAAAATTTGTCTATTACAGTTTCAAGTAGTTAGTATAGGTAAATACAATACAATACAAAACTTGAAAAGAATAAGAAAAATTATAATACGCGTAAATACACCAAGAAAATTGAAAAAAACTTCTTTTAAATATGAAAAACTTGAAAAACATAAGCGTATAATAAAAATTATATTGTGTTCTTATGTTTGTTAAATACTAGCATATAAGTCAATCACGGGCAAAAGTGAGCCAAACCTAAAATTTGTAGGGATCGGCAATTTGGATGTAATTAAGAATTAAACTTCTTTTAAATATGAAAAACTTGAAAAACTAAGCGTATAATGAAAATTATATTGTGTTCCTATGTTTGTTAAATACTAGCATATAAGTCAATCACAGGCAAAAGTGAGCCAAACCTAAAATTTGTAGGGATCGGCAATTTGGATGTAATTAAGAATTAATTAAGTCGTAATCAAGTCAAACAAAAGAGAAACGAAATACACAAAAAAAGGAGTTCTGTCAAACAACCCCGATGAAATATGACGATATTTTAAAAGGTATTTAGTTCAGCTCGCGAACTTCGTCCATCATAACAATAAATTGCTGAGAATGTTTATATCGAATGTTCGCCAGATAGTCGCGAATCGGACACCTGTCTCGAAGAATGTTCGATTAATAAACATCCTTGTTCTCAGCCCGGGAATAAGGGTCGAAAGGTCGCGGATATTTAAGAGCCGATGCACCTTCGATCGAGGCTTGCTTGTCCTCCAACGTTTTTGATTTCTAGTCGTGTATGTGTTCACGACCTCCGTTTCTGTCCGACTTCACGATCGCCGCTCCTTTTACTTCAACCGTCCCGGCCTAGTAGCTTACTGGTGCTATGACGACTTCTTCGACCTTAAATCGTCGATATTTAATTTTCTCCGAGGATACAAGCCATCCTTCTGATCTACAAGATTTCCCTGTTCCTTCTTCTGTGTGAATCTTTAATTTTGGAAAAAAAGGACTAAAGACTGTGAAAGAAAGAGACTAAAGACTGTAAAATTGTGAACAGTGACCACCTCGTCAGCCTCGCCGAATTTGTATCTTCCGGTTGTGTTTCCCGGAGAATTAATATTTTACAAAACAGGTATTTCTCTTCTCTGTATAAAATTTTAAATCATTTGTAAAATAATGGAAATCTCTTATAATAAAGGAAATTGTTCTTGTTGAACGTCGTCTCTGTTTCATCTGCCGAACCTCATTACTCATCCTTACGCGCGCCACTCACCGCTCTTTAGGCCAACGCCTGTCAACATCGTCCTCGGGCCTGCGGGCCGGTCGGGCATCCTGCGGGCCTCACAAATTATTAAATTACTGGTGTTGACAAAAATTCGATCTGTTCAGCTGATACCGAAAAGCATGAACTATTCAGGCTTTTTTCATAAATATTTATTAATTCAGAACGATTAATTATATATTAATCAGGGATAATCTGAATATGACCATAATAATCAGTTTGTACTTTATTTTCACTTCTTTATATATGGATCTCTGAGTCATTGCAACGACTGTAATGTTTATAAACAATAAAACCGTGAGTAAGAAATTTGTAAAAAAAAAACAAATATATAATTACTTATAATATTCAAACATTTAAAATAAACTGGAGATTCATAAAATCATGCAAAATAATAGCAGTAGTATGAATTCCATGTCGGTTGGATGGCCGCGGAAACGATCTAAATATTGTATATATTCAGATCGTTGAGCCGCAGTAAACCTTTGTCTGTTTCCACCTGGAGGAACAGACTTCAATTTCCAAGTTATTTCCAAAAGAGGTATCGGCGTGACTCATTAAACTCTATCTTTCATCTAATAGATGATTACAGCATCGGTGTTGGCTAATATGGTGGTGAGAAATAGATATTCCCCGGCGTTTAGTATCTAGTAAGTGGAAAACGGCTTTAAAACACACAATGAAAATTTCAATTTCAAGAGAAATCGTAACAATAAAAATTAAAATGATAAGAATTGTATAAAAATCCATAAGTCCTGCAAAATTAAGTCAAAATCTGTAAAAGAAAATCTGCATTATATAACATTTGCATAAACGTCACTCTCAGATAAAAAAAGTTATAATCTTTTCTTATAATCTCTCTCATAAGAAATGACGATTACTAATAAATAGGAAGTTGACCAACAGAGAGGATCCAAATTCAGTTCCTAGACTTTTTCTAATTTCTCCAAATTTTTTCAGGAAAGGTCCAAGCCTGGAACATTTTTTTTGTCAACAGATGACGCCACTTTCCACTCAGTAAGAGTACTAAGTGGCAGGACGAAACAAGCCATTCCACAAGCTGTCCACCCCTGCGGAGGGGTCAGCCGGATTGTGGAGGACGGGGATCAACGGACCGAGTCCGGAGCCATGATAAATTTTTTCAAGGGGGTGGGATCCGAGATTCGAACCCGGGTCCTCCAGACTGGAAAGCCGAAGCGGTTTCACGCGGCCAATCCGGCCGACAAGCCTGGACCATTGAACTCGATCCTTCATCTGACAGCTATCACTCTCAATGTGTGAGCGATCTGTGGTGAGAACTGAAATACCCGCTGGTTTTTTTTGCATATTTTACGCCCCCTTACCAATCAGGGAGATAATACCCGCTAGTTAGTACCTATTAGGGATTGTCTTTTTCCAGGATTTCGGTAATCCAGGGATTCCGGGATAAAAAAGTTCTTTTTCCGGGATCCCGGGATTTCCTGAGAATTTTGTAGATGGAATTAAAACCTGAATATTTTACAGCATTTTATTTATTCATATATATATATTTTTTCATAGCTTTACATTTTTTTAACATAAATATGTATAATAATGGTTTTTTTTGACAATTCACCCTCAATGGCCTTTAAATCTATTTTTTCCTTTTTCAAAACATTAAACAATTAGAAAAATGCGAAAATTGGAGTATTTTGAGTACTTCATTTGAATTATTGAAAGCATATATTTATAAAAAATTATAAAAAAAAAATGGTTTAATACCCTATATTTGGTACTACACCCTTTTTATTAACTATTAGGATCTATTCATCACATTTTTTAAAATAAATGGGTTATGTCTGGCCACCAAAATAAAGTCAATTTACTATAGCATTGAATGTACATTCGTGAAAGTACCCCACCATTGACTCCATCGTTTACGGCTTCACTTTTAAACAATGACCAGGCCATCTAGGTATAGAAATCTGTGTTGAATACGAACTCACAACTCAACTATAGGGAAAACGAAACTTCGAACGGTCTCTTGGGAGTCGTGTGACATAGACATATTCTAATGGAATTTTTACTGTGATAATATGGACTTTTTTAGAAAAGAAAAGTAATTTAACAACAACAACAATAAAAAGAAAATATTTTTAGGTAAATTATAAAAATTTATTATTATTCGTTAACTTGATATTTTCTGAAGCTATGTCATCCTAACGATAATGTCATACACAGACATCAAAAATTAAAATAAAACTTTAATTTACCTATTGCGATCAAACTCGTCGCACCATCAAATCCAACCTGCATTTATATAGTGCATCAGATAAGTGATGCCACACTATTTGATGTGTCGCAACGCAGAAATTCTTGACAATAATCCAAGAATCTTATGTAGGCGTGCTGCTTTGGATGACTTTAGCTGGATTATTGTCTAGAATTTCTGCGTTGCTTATCTGATTTCATCAGGCATTGCCTTATACATTTGTATAAGTGCATCAGGCAGCACGGCGTCACCTATCTGATGCACTTATACAAATGCAGGTTGGAGTCGGTGACGCAATGTGCTCGATCGCTTCGGGTAAAGTAAAATTTTACCGTTTAAACTGATATATTGGTGTCTATATTATAATAATTTATTTTATGTGTATATATGTAAAGTTTCAATAAAATATTTATTTTGGCAAATGGCATTAATATATTGATAGTCAGAAAATCAAAGACATCTCGCGTATAATTTATCGATTTCAAATTTTTATAGAATTTTAAGCACTTAAGTCGGGGAGTAAGCTTATACTGTCCAGCTGAGCAAAATGTGCAGTTTTGATCATACGCATTAGTACAAGATCAAGACGTCTCCATTATCCAAATAGGGAGAGTCACCTATGTGAATGTCCCCACTGACAACTCATAAAACTGAAAATCATTATTCAGACTCAGAAAGATCATTTCTTCTTTGTACTTTCTATAAAGAAATATTAAAAATAAAGAAAAATATTTTAATAAATAAATTTTAATTCTTTTCAAAGTTTGAAAACATCATATAAGCGATTTCGAACTTTCGAACACGAACACGTGTTTGGTACGTAACTCTCCCTATTTGGATAATGGAGATGTCCCAATCTTATACTAATGCGCATGATCAAAACTGCACATTTCGCTCAGCCGGACAGTACACAGGTTATACATTTTTACCGATTTTAAAACTCTGAAGTCGGGGGTTATCTTATACACGGGTCGGCTTATATTTGAGTATATACGGTAAGTTCTTAAAATTTTATTTGGAAAGAATTTTTATAATTATGGCCTTTCTTATCAAATAGTGGTGTTTTAGACATAGTTTTTCTTTTACATGAATTATGAGCTTTTATATTATTTTTATAAATCAATCTTTTACATTTACATTTTTTAATGAAATTAATGCTGCTATTTGTTAATTTGTTTGGTTTTATAAATGACCTTTTAGTTTTTGAATACTATTGAATATTATATGCTAGATTTTTTTGTTTTCTATTTGTATCTATTATACATTTATTTTTTTAATAAACATTATATTTGGTACAGTTATGCTCTGATGATCCATGTATCAAAAAGAAAAAAAAAAAGGACAAACTTTTCATTATAGCCAAAATTAAGTTAACCATTGATTAGTGAACTATTACTTCAAAATCTGCTAAGTAAGCCATATCTATGGTTTATCCATAATCAGATGAGCATGTTTGAAAAACAAATACTTAAGCTAGAAAAAGCAAATGGCAGTGTGATAAAAGTGGCTCAATTTTGAAGAAAACCCTCAGAATGATAGATCTGCATAAAGAAGAAAGAATTATTCCCTTAAAAGTGACATCTATTTTGAGGTGGAGGAGTTTTATGAAATAAGAAACAAATACTGCTTATTTAGAGAAGTGAATAACAAACTTCAACAACAAGGAATTCACAAAGCACGTTAAGCAGGAACAAATACCAAATTTATTATTAGTTAATCATTACAATAAATTTTGTATTTTTTCCTACTTAAAGTGCTTTGTGAATTCCTTGTATTTCTCATAAGTAGCAGAATTTGATAGTTTATGATTAAACTTGAACAAATTTTCCACCTTTACACGGATCTTTTGGTACCAAGTTTGTTGCTAAGCTCTGTATCAGTGTGGACTGAAGTTAAAGGGACAATAACATTTCTAGAAGACAAAGAAATGTTAATAGACAATTCAGTGTTCTTTGATCAGTTTTCCTTTTTTGAAGTAACTCATTGAATCAGAACTTCAAAAAAAGCATTTCAAGAATAAAGATAATTGGAATAATAAATCCTGTCAGGAGGACATATTTCTTTGAGCAGTGTGGATATGTAGATCAGCATTCACAGTTATTAAAACTGTATGAATTCCTCTTTAGCATTCCAGGACACAATGCAAATGTGAAAAAAGTATTTTCTTTTATGAATGCATAGTGAACAGAGGAATGAAACTACTTTCATCTGTCAACACTTGAATAAATTTTGTATTTGTGCCTGATTAAAGTGCTTTGTGAATTCCTTGTCATTCAAGTTTGTTATTCACTTCTCTAAATAAACTGTATTTGTTTCTTGTTTCATAAAACTACTGTATTTAATTATAAAATGAACTGCTTCAAGTTTTATAATTACGACATTCAGCAACAAGATCTTCTCTCCAGGAGTTTGAAGTCATCAATGCAGCTGGAGGATGAACAGCAGGAGTTAGTAGGAACATTAACATAAAAATTTGGAAAGTATTAAAAGATGATAAATAATTAATTCTTAGGATAAAATGTTATTATTATTTGTTATAGTACATCAATGTGGGCATGGAGTATCTCTGGAGCAAAGTGCTAGGTATATATACTGTATATATATTTAATTTCGCTAGAACGCACTATAAGTTTTAAGAGTTCATCATATTACTCTATATTTTTACAAGTTAGATATGACTTAAACAGCAGCAAAATCAGATTCTTTCCATTTTAAATATATATATTCCAATAAAGAATGTTAAAAGTAATTGCTTTTTATGCAAATAAAATTACTTATTTGTTACAAAAAATTTAACGAAATAAGTGAAAATGAATATCAAAATTATGTATTAGAAAAAATATAATTTAACATTTGCTATAATATTCATAAATAAGAATCAAATATTAATTAATATATATAGAAGTTTTAAATAATCACACTTCTGTGGAAATCATTTTGTGCTGAAACTTTCCGGTGGGGATGAAATGATACAAGTCTCCTAGCGGAAAAAGTAGTGGAGGTTTAACTTTTCTTTCTCTTAATTCTTTAAAATAAATAGTTTTATTTGCAAATAAAAACTTTAACTTATGACCATTAAATGCTTTCCACTAGTTTACTAAAAATATCCCTGATTTAGCCAAGGACCGTAGATATAACTTATTTAAATAGCTTTTTTATTTTAGTATGCTGCAAATAAAAACTTTAGCTTATGACCATTAAATGCTTTCCACTAGTTTACTAAAAATATTACCCTGATTTAGCCAAGGACCGTAGATATAACTTATTTAAATAGCTTTTTTATTTTAGTATGACAGAAAATATTTATGGATTTAGCACCTGCATTTAATAATTAAAAATTCTTACCTGGTTTGAGTTTATCCCTGTTTTGAAGGTTATGCTCTCACAACTTTATAAAACGAACTGACCAAAACTTTACAATAACAGGAAACTCTGAAAGTGGAGATAAGATAACAAGACTCACTTTCTCCTAAAGAGGAAATTTTAAATAATTATTTTATTGTAGGAATTTTAGAAAGATAACTGATGAACGAATATGTTTTTATATATTTTTTAAATTAGTACTTTTTATTTAAAATAAAAAATAATGTTAACATTCACAAGCTCATATATTTCGGGAACGTTGGTAAGAAGGTACGATGATTGCCATATGATAATGGGGCTCCCACCAAATTATAGCACTGATCATTAGTACGATGATTGCCATATCATAATGAGCTCCCCCAAATTATAGCACTGATCATTCAAACACAATGGATACAATTACGGCTGGAAAAACTAGCGCAAATCTATCTGTGATACCGAAAATGAACA
>AYEL01066317.1:0-28796 GCA_000484575.1 Olivierus martensii
AAAATTATCAATACCAACATAAATTTCCACTGAGTGACACTAAGATAATACAGAAATGATTCGAGAATAATAATTTAAAATGAATGAGGATGAAAAATTTAAATTTATGAGGTTTATATTAAATAAATGTATTTCTACGAGTTAGTTTATATTAGCTAAAGGTATTATTGCGTTTATAAACAGTCATGAAGATCTAGGAATCGCTATAGACTATCTTTTAAAAATCATATTCAAAATCTTATTAAACAGGTTTATATAGCATTAGGCCTTATCTGGTAATTTTAAGTTTTACGAAAATTAAATCCTATACAAAATTTATAAGCAATGTTTAACCAATCAGTAAAGCAATTTCACAGATTTTATTAGCTTTTACAATACAAACAATAATGATGATAAGAATATCTTCTACGTTTATGACAAGTTGGGTATTCTTCTCCATTTAATCTATCTGTGACATAAGTAGGATGGTAAAGACTAAAAAAAGATGCTTAATATACAATATTTATTGCATTTCTCTTTTAGGATGAAAGAATGACATTTAACTCAAAACAGTGTCTAGTCTGGATATGAAAATGACTTTTCATAGAATCCGAGCAGGTACGGGTGTAAATTACTTACATTTTGCAAGAGGGACATTGTGCCTATTGCTTGGGCCCCCCTCTAGGATTGAGGCCCACCAGCATGGACATCATTTCTGCAACACAGGGAGAGTATATATTAGATGGTTGTGCGCTATTAAATAAATATATACTAACTTAAGATCGTACAACATAGGGTTTAATGTCTTATGAACTAGCGTCTTTCAATCTGAGATTAACCTAATGTTCTAACCTAAGGTAGCCTAGAAGGGGGGAGAGAAGCTTACTGCTGCAAATCAGCTCCGTTGTCTAAAAATTTGTTTTTGCATTTGACAAATGTTGTTTAATTAATGATTACGATACAACTCTTGGGGCTATGTTGACTGCGATATAATGTATTTTTAAAATAACTATGTATTTTTTATTGTTTATTTTTTGAAAGAGACTGCTTATAAGTAAATGTTTTAAAAAAATGTGCTTTTTAAATGAATGCCATTTGTGGTTTTGCATATACATTATTATGTATACAGTATATAACAAAAAATAATTTTATAAAATAAAATTTTTTACGCTTTTTATAATCTTCATTTTTTTAAAAAACCACGTTTTTTATAATTTCTTACTAAAATGATAATTGAAAATATTTAATACCATCTGTAAGATACAGATCACCAAAACATTTTTTCTTCAGCTCGATACATTTAAAATTTAGCAAAGTACAGAGCCTGCAGGGATATTGGTTAAAGCAATTCTTAGAAAAAATGAGTAAGCAACTCCAAGATTACTTACTGTATATGAAGTTGGTTAAGCATCTCAAAGGTAAGACATGAATATGCAGATCTAATGTTTTCTGAAAATCTTTTTAATAGATTTCATGAGTTTTGCAGAAGTGTTGTTTTTGTGTATTGGGTGAGTCGACCTAGTTCTGTTCTGATTTCGTTTATTTGTTTTTCGAGTTGTTTTTGCCAGACAGGTTTTCACTAGACCATCTTCAGACCACTGAAGATGGTCTAGTGGATAGATCGAAAATACTTCGGTTTTGAGAAATAAAATAGTTTTGAAGTCACTACTACCAACTGTGCTCTATATTAGTTATTAAAATAGTGTTATAGGCAGTTCGTATAACTTTCCACAATTACTGATCTTAGAATTTTTTGTTAAAAGAAATCAGTTCTAAAAATAGAATTCTCATCAGTTGCACATATAGTTGAATAAAATAGGTCCATAGCAGATAAAACAAAATTTGAAAGACCCCTTATTTAATACAAGTGCATATTCCAATTGAAAATAAATGCAAGTTTTAGATCAGTGTTTCCCAAACTTTTTGTATGACAGAACACATCACAAATCTTGAAATTTTTGTGGAACACCTCGGCTATTTTATAGTATAGGTAGATATTAATAATAAATAAATTAGGCAAATAAGTATAAGAATTCAGAAAACAAAACAAACATTTATTATCAAATTGTAATTATATCAAATAAAACACATGAAAATATTAAAATAAACTAGTGACTCCAGTTTCAACTCCATTTAAAATAATTTTCATAATTTTCTATGGAATATTTATTGACCTTTTGCAGAACACTGGTGTTCCGCAGAACATAGTTTGGAAAATGCTGTTTTAGACTATGATATTAATTAATTTTTCTAGTGTTAAAAAAATCCCACTTAATATTTAGTCAATTTATAATCCTAAAAGAATTTCTATTATTTTTTAATTATAGAATAGACTTGAATTAATAGAGACTGTTTTTCACATTATATACCAGGATTTTTATTATTTGAGAATAATTAGGATTAAGAAAATTCCATTAAAGTGAATCCATTTAAAACTGGGATCAAATTCCAAAAAAATAATGAAAATAAAGATTAATTAGATTCTTATTAATAATGATATAACAGTTTATTACTAAAAATTTGTTTTTTCAAATTAGAAAATAAAAACTAGTGCATAAGTAAAGAAATTTTTTCTGGAAAAACTTTTTGAAGAAGGGGTTAGTTTATACATAGGCAATCAAAAATTGAAAACTTTTTGTAAGATCATAAGATTTGTCAGCTCAGTTATGCAGCATCCTGTTATGCCTTGTACCAGCTACATGAGCCAACATATTTATTCTTAACAAAGATCATTATCTTGCTGATTCTTTCAAACTTTTTAAATATGTAAATATGCACTAGCCAGGCGAGCATACGAGCATCACGTCAAGATAGAATGGGAAAGATTAAAAATTGTTCAGAAAGTTAGAAATATAAGAGAATTGCAAATGGCTGAAGAGATAAGAATTCTAGAAGGAACAAATGAAAGAACGGTGATAAACGAAAGGCAATCATTGAACCTCCCTCTGCCATGGAAGGACGCCTTGAAGCATGGTGTAAAGTAAAGATTTTTAAACGTTATTAACAAATTATTTGAAGATATTGTGATGATGATACCTATTAAAAAAAGGGAATAGGAGGATTCTAAGGAAGTAGATAAAAAGGCTCCTATACTAAAGGATTTGATAACACTTAAGCATTATTAATTTAAAAAAAAAAAAAAAAGGCTTAGGTGAAAAGAGACTTTGAGTTTATTTGATTTCTTATATTTTTAATTTTATTTAATTTTAATTGTATATGTTGATGGTTGTATTTTATTTAAAAATTGATGTAATCGTTTTGAATGATAGTTTTAAGAATTCTTTTTAAAAAATTTTTTAAATCTTTCAAATAATGTTCGATTCTTAATGTGAATGTTCCATATTCGAAAGTTTGTATAAACAGTTATATGTTTGAGCTGATGAGGGCGTAAAAAATCGCCAAAAATGTTTCTCAATAAAGTTTATCTTCAGTATTAAGCTAACTTTTGATCTGCTCATTAGTGCTGAGATTTAAAAAAGTATTTAAAAATTAAAATTTTTAGACTGCTAAAGGGCTTTTGAGTATTATTTTTTGATATTAGACTGATATTTTGTTTAAATGGCCATATTTATTCCAATAATAAACTGGATTTGGAAATTTTTTAAATTTTAAAAAAATGATCTACTTATTTCAATGAATATTATATTGTTAGAATCAGCATACATACAGGTTTCAAATATTTATCAATTTTTAAACTCTGAAATAGAAGGGTTGTCTTATACATGGATAGACTTATACATGAGTATATACAATATATTTAGAATTTAGGAATATGGTAATACTTATATTTTGTTTTACATTTAAAAAAATGAATTGTTTATTATGATAAAAATAAAATTATGTAACAAATGCATATTGTCTGTATGACATGACCATTTCAGATCACACTGCATTTTTTTAGTATTGGAATATGTTATGCAGTATATTATGATAAGGCATTGGTATGTTATAGTGGGAATGAATAGTAAAATTCATTATATTTATATATCAACTAAATATATATTAAATATAATATATTTATAGTTATGATTAATTAGTAAATATTCATTGATAATTGATTATTTTTCAATCATGCATATTGCTGAATTTACACTAACAGTGATCAGTGTCCTCTGAGTATATGGTAAATCAAAATGAATTTTTGGATATTTTGATTTCACTTTTCTATATTTAAGTTGCTAAATCTAATTAAGTATAGATTAATTATTAAATGTTTTAAATCCTAAAAAATCAAATTTTCTTTTTATTTCTTAATATATGTTAACATTAGAAGTCAGCTTATAATTGAGTAAATTCAGTAATTTACAAGAATAATTAAAGATAAATTTGCTTACTCTAGAAATTTGTGCAGGAAAACCTGGCTTCTTTCTATTGTATAAATTCCATATTAAAGTTTTTTCCAGACTTGGATCATCCCAAGTGTAGAGTACAGACTGATAAGGACT
The DNA here is from genome assembly GCA_000484575.1 of Olivierus martensii. Classification (NCBI taxonomy): domain Eukaryota; kingdom Metazoa; phylum Arthropoda; class Arachnida; order Scorpiones; family Buthidae; genus Olivierus; species Olivierus martensii. The sequence goes on from AYEL01066317.1 coordinate 4,425, forward strand.
TAATAATGTTACTTGACTTTGTGATCTTTAAAAGAAAATGGAAAATAATTTAATGTCATATTATTTTATTTATAGACTAAATATATTAAATCATTAAAGTATTTAATTTTAAAATTTATTTAAAAGCATAATCATTACATTATATATGTAAGATTTTATTTCTCTATCTCTTCTCTGCTATTTAAAAATAAGGTCATTATTGTTTAGCAGTATTTCAAATATTATTTCACAACATATATGATACTATTGAATGCAAATCAACTATTTTTAAAATAATATGCTGAATTATATTGCATATAATAAAAATGAATCTATATAATTAAGTATTTTTTAAAGGAATTAATAAATTAAGTTCAAAATATGGTAATTCAATATTTACACTTATCATAAAGTCAAAATATAATAATTTCAGTTTCTTAACTTTTTAATAATTCTCATCACTGTTAAAATTAAAAATATGATTAATTTTTTTAATAGATAAAAATTATGTTTTGATCAAGCCAGTGCCATAGCTACTACTATAAATGCTTATGGCTCAAGATATAAAAGGCACCTTTGTAGAGAATAAAAAAAGATAAATCAGCAAAAATTTTTTTGTAATTTTTCTTTATTAATTATTTATTTAATATGTTAGAAGGAGAAATCGGGATATAAATTATAAAAATTGTCAGTTACTGATTCAGCAAATATTATTTTACATAGATTATAAAATTTTAGAAAAATGAGCTATTACAACAGAAGCTTCACCTTTCATATTTTGATTTCTGAAAAATTATTTATTACTTCTTTAAAATCGGTTTCTAAAAAGAAACCATTTTCAATTGATAGTATTGCTAAATTAGTCAATCGATTTTGAGTCATTGTTGACCTTAAATATTTTTTAATTTACTGAATCTTCATTCTCCAGTAGCAACAGTAATGGGTAACGTGAGCATAATACAGTGCCATGGTTAAATATAGATATGATTCACAAAAGTTCCTTCTAAAATTTCCCTGAGGTATAATGATGTTAAATTTGGAAATATCACCTGTGTCTGTGATTTAAGGCATTCTAATTCATTGAAAAGTTGAAATTTGTCCAATTCTTTATATTGAGAACAAAGATCACTTGCACTTTTCTTTATATCATCAATTGAAAATGTTACAATATTTTTCCCAATTAAAAAATCTAATCGGTCTGTTACCTGACTCACTGCTGCACACGCAAACTGGTAGATATTCACATCATCATAATAATAATTTTTTTGCACTTTTTGTGTCACATTAAAAATAAATAAACTTTCTTACAATTTTTTTAATAAATAAAAATCTGTTATAATTATAGGATAACGTGAGGGGACGATGGTAGCGATCCCTTGGATTACGCGCCTATTTTGAATGGCGCCTATGGCCGTGGCCAACTTCGCCATATCCTTGCTACGGCACTGGATCAAGCAATCAAACTTGCTAGAGATTACTAACCAAACAATATCCACATAACAGCCAAATAATCCTAACATTGCAAATTAACTGTAGCTTATCAGCCTATTCAATATATGTATTTGTCTAAATTCAGTTATGTAAGCTATGTAAAGGAGAAGTAACTGATAAGATGATAGGGCATTATGCTAAAGATCCCTGGTTCAAAGCCAAGTTGAACAAATTTCACTTTCAGATAAGTATTAAAATTTCTAATTTAGTTATTAGTCAATAGATGGAGCCAAATTGATAAAATTTAACTTAATCATTAATCTCAGTTATTTCTAAATTAATTCATAGTGCTAGAGTTATTTGGCTGTTAATGTATATATAATCTTCCACTTATAGAATGACTCCATATGTAAAAAATAAGTTCTAATTCAAAGTGGAAAAATAATAATTTATTTTAAAAAAAGTGAATATGAAATAATATATTATCTATACATAGAAGTTCGTTTTTTAACTGCTTTTCTGACTTAGTAATCAAAATACAGCAAATAAATTAGCACATTAAGCAGTGTCATCAACACACACAAATATATATTATTCAGAAATGTTTTTTATATGATAGATATACTCTTCAGCTTTCTGTTTACTGTTATCGCTTAATGTTATGCTTAATGTGCTAATTTATTTGCTATATTTTGTAATCTATACATTATTTTGACATCTAATCAATAATGAAAATTTTATATTGAATATCATCATAAAGTGAATGTTATTATTGAGCAAAATATAATCACAGAATTTAAAATTGCATTTTATAATATGTAGAAACATAAACAGCAAAAAATATATTGTAGGAACTTAAATATTAGAACTGTAAACAAGATGGTGGAATTGAATTTTGTTTCAGAAAATGTAATATAAAGTGCTTCTTATTTTTTTGTACTGTTCATATTTTAAATAAATTCTTTCTTGTAACTGAGTTATACAATATTTTCAATTTAGGTTAGAATAAAATTTGAATAATTTTTCCTCCCCATACTTCATCTATCAAAAATAGAAAGAAAGAGAAAATTATGTGAGTGAATCAATAAACTGATGGTGTCTTAAAATTCAGAAAAAGAATATCTGTATTTATTAATTATAATCAAAATAGTATACAATAATAATTAGTAATTATTATTCATGTAAAAATTTGAAGAGAAATAGACTTTATATTAACTTAAATTTTTATGAAACTTATAAATGATTAACTATAGAATTAAAATATCTTATGTAAATGATAATGATATTAATGGCAATTCCAATAAATAGTTAATTTTTTTATTACAATAATTTATCATTTAATTAATTAAATACTTATTATAAATAAAATCAAATTATTACTAAAATAACTCACTTTTGGTGAATTTTAAAGAATAAATCTTCACATAAATTTTCTACACGTACAGGAGCATCTCCAGCACAATAAGGATAAAATGTAATTGATGCATGAGTATCAATTCCTCCAGTAACCTCAACACACAATGCAGACTTAAAAAACAGATATAAAAATTTTATAATAGAGTATAAAAATTAAAATAACAGTAACATATTTATAATGCATACACCATGATCCATTCTTAATACAGTTATATGATTCATGCTAATAGGAAAATGCTGTGATACAACTTTGCTATCTCTGTTTTTAATTAGCATTTTCATAGACTCTGTATCTGGCCAGAATGGTAGACACTAAAAAATAAGAAAATATTTTATTATAAATTGATATAAAGCATTTCTTAATAATTATAATTAAAATTAAAATATAATAGCAATATTTGTTAAATAAATAAATATACAATTTATTAACTTCTGTATCAAATGCATTTTAATGCATTCTAAAAGATAGTTATTAACCATTGGTCTTCGTCAGCTAATGTCAACCCCTATACAGAGAACTGGGAGATTTCTCAAGGTTTGTTTACATAGATCAGAGAACACGGATGGTCGGTGACATGAGCTAAATTATTGCCCTGTACAGGACAGAGTATTTGTTCTAGTGCAAACACCCAAAATGTTACATTAAATAAATTACTTGTCAGAAACGTAAAAGATATTAAAAACCGTAATAAAAAGTGATTAAAAACAAAAATTCTGATAAGTAAAAACAAAGGCATAAATCCGAAAATTAAAAACCTTTAAGCTTGTTTACATAGGTCCAAAAACATGAGTTAAATTATTGCCCTGCCACGACAGAGTACCCTTTTTGGTCACTTACATCAAAAAGTTACATAAAACAAATCATTTGTCAGAAATGTAAAAAATAATAATAAAAACATAATAAAAATGGTAAAAATAGAAATAAAAATAATAACAATATTTATAATATGTAAAATTAATTCTCCTGCACAACAACATGTGCTAACCACAGTCCATTGTCCAAAGCCATGCGTTGGAAATCATAACAGAGTCAGCACGGTTAATAACACATGCTGAACTGGCATTATCCGGAATAAAAAGGGACTCCGCGAGGAGCCCCATAACACCTTTTTTATAGTTTTGGATGATCTTGGCCCCTGGCCAGTCTATACACAGGTCATGCTCAAAAACTTTTGTCCCAAGCACCGTGTTGGTCTTGCCTTTCTTAATGTCCTGCTGATGCTCCTTAATCCTAGTGCACAGATTTCGCCTAGTCCAACCAATGTACACCTCTTCCCTGTTTAGAGTGTTGTTTTTAATTGGTATCCGGTAAATACCAGATCTCAAACTGGGATGAATAGGTGGTTTGTCATTCCACAGGCACTGGAAGATTGTGTTGGCCCTTTTAAAGGTGATTCTCCTTTCACCGATCCTCTCCAATATCTGACAGTTCTTTCTCACAGGTGTACAATATGGCAGGGCTGAGAAACACCCTGTCTTTTCCTGTTGCGCACCGCGGCTCAGCCGTGAAGCCTGTTTTCTTTCTTCTGTGTGCAGCACCCACAGAAGATTTCTGGACTGGAAACAATGTTCAAGGCCTTACCTTAAAATAATCTTTATCTCATCTTCCTTAGCCTCTATTGTTGAGCAATGGGTCAATGCTCTCCTAAAGAGAGCTCAGAAGGCTGCTAGCTTGTATTGTTCCGGATCATATGAAGCCTTCCTTATGTAAATTGCTCTAAATATCAGTTTTCTAAATACTGTCGTATAGTAGCCAGAATTTTCAACACTGATGCCCACATTGAGAAAGTGCGCTCTTCTGTCTTTTTTTGATCTAGGTTTAACTGGATGCCTAGGGAGTCATCCGTAAGGTTCTCTTTTGATCTCAGAGCCGAGCCCCTGCAGGCTGAAATTAGAAAAATGTATCATCCATGTATCGCACATAAAGTGCGAACTCATTTTCAAGGGTCGATGCTAGGGAAAGTTCTTTATGCCTTAGAACCAGCTCAGCAATCACACCTGCCATAGGACTGCCAATTGGGACTTCTCTTGTTTGTTCAAAAAACTGACCCAAAAACATGAAGAAGGCAGAATGGCAAACCAAATCACAGAGTTCCCAGATATCTGTTGGTTTAAAGTCCATGCACCAAAGCCTTTCCAGCAGAAACCTATAGAGTAGAAGGGTTGCCAGTTTGATCTTAATAGACGGGTACAAGTTTTTGAAATCGTAGACAAAAAAGGTTTCTCCGGGAAGCGGTTCCTTCTCCCACAGCCTAACAATAAAATCCTTCAGTGAGGACACCATAAACTTGTAGCCTTGCATTTTGTTGTTACACCATCTTGTTAGGGCCTTCTCTAAATAGTAAGTCGGTGCCATATACTGGGCTACAAATACAGAAACAGACTCAAATACTGATAACTGTTTCTTATATTGTGAAAGAATTATTTAAATAAATTCAACTTTTATCATCATTAAAAACATCATTAAAGATAAACTTGAACTCAATTCAAAAATTCAAGTTTATTATAAAGCTTGATTCATACTCAATTCAATTCTAAAATTTGTGTGTTCACACATATCTGTAATTTTAAGTAATTGTAATGATATTAGTTTTAAACTTTATACAATACAAACCTAAAGGGAATTTATTCCAAATGAACCTAATTATTCTGCCAAATCTGCCTTCAGATAAATTAATTAAAAATTCTAGTTTAATTATTAATTAATAGATGGCACCACTCATTGATTTAAAAAATAATATATATTCTAATTATGAAATGGTGCTAAAATTAGTTTAAATTAATTCAAATCATTAAAATTTCCATTAAGGTTTTCAAGGGAAAAAATTTGGCAGAATAATTAGGTTCATTTGATATTAGTTTTATCTCTTTTCAAAAGATTGTACCATGACATAATGTAATTTTTAGTATTTGTTCCATGATACTAATAAATGATATGAGTAAAGACAAAGAATATTTTTTTGAGGCTGTTGAGGCAAGTAGAAGTTTTTCATAATAGGAATGTAAGCCACTGCTGAATAAAGTTGTTAATCTATGTTAATCCTTGTGAAATCATAATTATTTATTGAAACAACCCCATTGTAACAATAATGAGGCAAATTGATCAATATAACAAAATTATTTTCTGAAAAACCTGTCCAAAATTTATGACAATATTTCTGAAGTTAAAAATACATGGTCCCTTCATTATGGATGAGGTAGGATCAGTAAAAATACAAGCGTTAACTTTGCCTATGCAGCTTTGCGGTACATGAAGAGCATTTGAATTCATCAGATACAGACTCAAAAACTAAATATAACTGCATCATTGCATTTCCATTGCTCAAAGTTGCTTCTGTGAAGCACTATGTGATCGTAAAACCTAATGAATAAGACTCATATACTCATCTCAAAAATGAGCTTTTGAAAAAGAATAAGTAAATCATCTCAGCAAGAAATTCAAAAAGTTCTTGCAGATGAATAATTCAGCGATTGAAAACTATTGGAACTATTACAGATAATGAAACACAAATCAGATATATACAAAATCCTGGAACAGGTGTTGTTGGAAATGTTTATTCCACATCTTCCTTTCTCTAAACAAGTAATTCTTACTGCAATTACATTGCTTACATTGGATAAAGAAGTGGAAATAAGTGACTGAGTAATCAGTATAACTCCATCATTAGTAAACAAAGTTTCCTTGTCATCATCACTAAAGAATAAAATTCTTGGTGAATTATAAAAACTGCATGAGCATATTGAACTTATGAGCATAATCAAAATATTCACCATGACAATTATTGCAGACAATGCAGCAAGCCCAATTAGGACAAAATTTCTATATGTTGATATCATCATAAGTTTCCAGATAACACAATCAAATGCATATCATTCTACTCCTATACAAAAAATGATGTGCATTTGAGTGTAATAGTGACATACACTTTGCAAAAGGCTTCTTGTTGCCTTTATTTGAAAGATAAAAACCTCTAATATTATTAGAGGTTTTATCTAGTTATCTAGTGAATATTAGTTTAAATGTATCCAGTGTACTAACATTATCATATCAAAAGTTCAATAAAAATCTAATGACTATCTGCTGCTAATGATTCCAGATAAATATATGTATTCAAAAGGTGCATTATTCAAACAAAGAATAAAAATCAAGATTTAATATTTAAACCAAAGAAAGTTTACCATCTTAGCCTAAATTTAAATAATTAATTATTAATCCAATTGATGGTGGCACTATAGCACAATAAATAAATAATTATTAAATTCCTAGTTTAATTCTAAAATAGCTGATTAGAGGTAGAATTTGACTTGTTTAGCATTATTTGATAACAATCCCCTAGTTAGGCTGAATTTTTTTTTCAATACTCAATACTTTATTGTCACCTTAAAAAAAGGTAACCCCCTACAAATTGTATTAGCAAAAGAAAGATATATTTGTACAATTTGCTCTTCCAGCTGCTCTATTTCTGAAAGATCTCAATATCTTAGCTGAACAAGTAAAATTAATATAAAAAAATTCATGAAGTCTAGTTGATTTCTGAGGCACATTAAGGAAAACAAAATCACTTGCTATTTCACTGAGTACATACTTTTTAAATAGATTGATATCTTGTTTTATAATAAGATCTTCAAAAGAGATGATTTGAACTTTATATCTGCTGATATCATTCTTTTAACAACTTGAACTGTATAAAAATAAGTGTTTTTAAGTTTACTTAAATGATAATCTGGAGTGGATTATTGATAAAGCATAACTTACTATGCTGATTATAGAAAATTGAATAACAGTTTTACAAATTACATTATTTTTCAAAAATTTTAAATTTCTCCAAACTAGTTCAATTACTGAATGCATAACTCTCAGAAAATTAATTTGATGTTTGAAGTTGAGAATGTTGTCAAACAGGATTCCCAAATCCTTATGTACTTCATTTAATTTATACATTCTTTGTAATATAAAAATATTATCTCGAAGAGCTTTGTTCACTTTTGGGGAGAATCTCATCAATACAGTTTTATCCAAATTTAATCTTAAATTATTTTCATTAAGCCAATTATTAAGTTTGTCTAAATCAAGTGTAAGGACTGCAAGATCAGAGTTTATCACTTTAAGATCGTCAGTATCTTATGATATTATATCTATGATATATACAGTGGATGCCACTTAATTGGGACACATCAGGCCAAGCCATTTTGTCCCAATTAAGCGGCTGTCCCAATTAAATGAAGTAATAATAAATTCTAAAATAAAATATGTAATTCATAGGTAAATAAATAATAGGTAAATAATAATAATTAGGTACCTATTTTAATGATTTATTAAAATAGGTACTTAATTATTAGTTTTTTTTATCGATCTCCGTCTTCAATACTGGGCCACTGATATTATGCCTCGCCTGCTAACTATAGAAATCCATTGATCTAATGCTTCTTCAACTTCTGAATCTTTTCCATCACGCTTTCTTTTGGATGTTCCCGGAATTTCTTTCTATAATGCATCACGCTTTCTTTTCGATGTTCCTGGAATTTCTTTCTCTAATGCCCACTCCTGGCTTTTTTTTGATGTTCCTGGAATTTCTTTCTGTAATTCCTATTCCTTACGCAGTTGATTTTCTTTTTGTAGGAGACGTGCTATGGTAGATTTTGGTTTATTTCAGCGAGTCTACGATGGCTTGTATTAAATGGCTGGCTTTTAATTTTATTCAGCCAAGCAATTTTACCTGAATGTAAAATCCTTTCTTGACATCTTGGCAAAGATTAGTGTATGTATATGTAGCCATACTTTCGAAAAATCCCTAAAATAAATCAAAAATTGAAAATTCCTTTTCTGCTACTGTCCTAATTAAGTGAAAAGTTGTCCCAATTAGGCGTTTAAATTTTGTATTAGTTTATTAGTTTGGTTTTCGTTCTTTGAGATTTGTCCCAATTACGCAGCTGTCCCAATTAAGCGGAATCCACTGTAATTATAAATTACATACAGTGGATTCTCGTTATTCACGGATTCTGTATTCATGTATTTAACTATTTGTGAAAATTTATTTGCAACCACAAAAATTGATTTTCACGAAGTTATTCGCGGATTTTCGCTAACTGATGAAAATACTGTTACCAATGCAAACTCTCTCTCTGTCTCTTTAATAATAGAAACTGTTTGTTACCAATGTAGTTTCTTTGTCGTTCTGCCGGAAAAGTCTCATTACCTATCCTTGCTCATTCCACAGACTGCAGGTAGGCCAAAAGTCTATTCAAATCATCCTCAAGTCCTACAGAAGAATGTGACCCTTTGCTCAAATTTACTTCCTGCTCATTTGCTCCTTATGACGAGATTTTAGGTCAGCTGGATGGCCACATGATAAAGCTGGTGGCTTACCACCCTGGAGGATCTGGGTTCAAATCCTGATCCCATACCTCCAGTTTTCAAAAAAAATCTGGGCCAAGCCCATTGAACCCCTCCTTCAACCATCTGGCTGACCCCATCAAGAGTATTGGCCAGTCTGTGATGAACTCTATAAGTGGCTGTCTCCAAATACAGAATATTCCATGAAGCTATGGCTGCTTAACAAAATTAACCTAACCAAGATTTTAGATCTGAAGCAAAAAGAGATGCAGACAAAGCTGATGTAGTTTTTAAACTGTAGTTCCAAAAGATAATGTGTCAGCTGTCACATCAAACAACTACCCATCAAAAATAAGATTTTATTTATTACAAAGCTACTGTTTAAAAAATTTAAAATTACCATAATTATAATACTGTATACAGTACTATATGTTGCATATACTGTAATTATTTGAAAATGCTGTAATACACATTAAATAAAGTAAGGTTGAAAATTTTGGGAATAAAGGTTTGCAGGAACCTAACTTTATATTTTCCATAGGCACAATAGTTCAGTAGTTGCAAAGAATTTAGTAGCTACTGCAAATAACGAGAACTGACTGTATCATATAATTCACATATAACATCTTTGAAAAAATACATAAATGTTTAATAACTTAAAGAACTTTCAAATTCCAATTCATCGTCAGAAATAAAATTACTTTATTTCTGATGATGATGAATTACTTAGACAAAAGCTCAAACTTATAATATTAAAACATCATGGCAAAATACAAAGATAAAGCTGGACAGGGAAACAGAGTATGAATATATTGCATTGCATCCAGTCATGCTTCCAACAATATGAATATATTGAAATAATTGTTAGGCAGAAAATATAAAAGAAAAATTAAAAATTTTTACTATTCTTAAATCCCAACAAAACTATCTAACAAAGTTGGAATGATAGAAAATCAGAACCAATGTTTTAATGAAAATTTTTTATAACCTGCAGTTATAGAAAACTGATCAACACACAAGATCATTAAAATTGCAAATGTGATATCCAAAATCAATGCAAAATAATCATCTCATATTTGCAACATATTATTAAAGAAGTTATCAAATGAATTTTACAAAATGAAATATAAAAATGCAATGTTGAATTATGCTTTACAAAAGAAAAAAAAATATATTTTTTAAGAATTTCCACTTCAAATAATCAGAAAATACATAATTGTTGATCATAAATATTAGGAATTGTTATATTTCCATATAATATTAATTGATGATATATAGAGGAATCAGTTGCCAAGTTTACTTGTTTAAAAAATCAATCTTCACATTTTCATCTTATTTGTGAAGTGCCCAATAAATTAAGATTTTTGTATATATGAATATTTACATATCCACTATTTTTAATAACAGAATCAAGATAAAAACAGATATCTGTTAGGAATAAATATCACAGATTCTATGGTTGCCAAAGAATGCACTACTGATGTTAAAAGGATACAACACAATAATTTTATAAATTTTTGATTTTATTTGTATAGTAACTAATATTTAAATATATAAGTAATCCTTGACTTATAATATGATTTGATTCAAACCTACAAATGTAATTCAGAATAGTTGGAAACCATAAATTAATTCAAATGGTTGGAAACCTACTAATGTAATTCAGAATGGTTGGTTCACAAAACAAATATAAATAATAAAACAGCTTAAAACTAAACAAAACTTTTTATTAAAAGCCAAATACTTTCAGGCATGTATGCCAATCCTGAGTGCAATACATTTAGAATTAGAATACAAATAACATTTATTTTAAACATTGGAAAAAAATATTTTCAAAATAACAGAACAGAACATTTTTAAATTTAAAATCATAAAATTATCCTAACATTTCAAGTTATATAAAATTAGAAACAGATATAATAAATCATTATATGTAAGTTTCCACTTATGTGGTAAAGAAATAAAATTGATAAGCACCAAATTTCAAATGGAAAAACAGTTTATTAGAGCTTTGTGAAGTATTTTCAACTTATGGATTCTGTTCTATTGATTTGTAAGTGTTGAAGATGACTTCTTTAAGTTGAAAATACCGTATTTTCCTGTATATAATCCGCGGATTATGTGTTAAAAAAGTTTCAAATTTCGTTGTGCGTATTATACGACGCCGCGGATAATCTGATAAAAAACATTCTCCATCAGAAAAGCTTACAATAAAGTTTTGAAAGAAATGCCGTTTATGTTTTATAAAATAAATAACAGATGGCGCTGAAAGCTTTCACGACTCGACTGACGTATTTCAGCTATAATAACTTGATATTTTCTGAAGCGACGTCACCGTAACATCCGCATCGGGTAAAGTAAAATTTTACTTTACCTGTTGCAATCCAGCGCATCGCGGCGCATCAGGTGGCACGACACACTGTAAAGTATTCCACACAAAATAAAATCAAATACTGTTAATCTAAATTTCCTTTATTCCTATTTTACTGTTTACACTTCAACCAACACTGCTAGAATGCTTGAACTTTTTGACCTTATTTTCTCACCTCAACGCTATATCGTTACATTCCAATGTCACAACGGTCACTTCATGCGACTGCAATCCTTAGATCATATTACCGTACTCTACATAAGGCCGGCTGCAAACTAGTCGATATTGAGGCAATCCGGTCGCCTTCGCCGTCGTACCATACGACTTGTCATCGCATACTCGTTGCAGCGACATCGTCACCTCCGACGAAAAAAAAACGGAGCGAGCAACTTTCCTAACATCAAACATGTTAGATATTTGGTGCGATGGGACATGCGCAGTGAAAACTTTGGAAGGTTGAACATGCGTATTTGGATATTATTGTTAGTTTGTCAGATGAACTACATTTATTAAATAAATTTCAGATTTTAAACTAAATTTTATTCATTTTTATTATTTAATGATGTATTCACCGTTTTTTTTTTAATTTTTCTAAATTATTTTACATTATTTTGGTGCATAAGAGATATATCTAACGAAAGCAAAAAGATCAAATGATGCTATGAAAGCAGTTACCGGTAAGTTTCTTGCAAAAATTGCATGACCAAGAATTATCAATCACCTTTAAGAAAATTATTTAATCTGGAAAATTATTGTTTACAATATTTTAAATTAAAAGGGGGAAAATCCTAACTTTTTTGCTGATAACTAGCTGAATTAAAAAAAAAATTTTTTTTTCGCTTGCAATGTTTTGTTTAACTCAAAACATAGATGGCAGTAGCAAACAATTTACTGTTTTATTGAGATTATCGTAAAAAATATTATCATACATGTTTAAATAGATGTTTTTCATAATAAAAATGTTTTTTTTCTGTACAATTTATTACTTATATTTTTAATCATATTGTGTATTTTTTATTTTATGTGACACTACATTATCGGCAGTATATATTTAGGATTATTCGCCGTAAAAATTGCCGCGGATTATACGGCGCTGCGGATTATGCGACATTTTTTTTTTTTTACTCGAAAAAAAAGGCTTTGCGGATAATACGCCGCTGCGGATTATATACAGGAAAATACGGTACTTTACAAAGCTGTAATAAACTATTATTATATGTAATAAACTATAATGTTAAAAAGCTCAAATGGTTGTAATAAACTATTTTTACCACTTAAAATTTGGTGCTTATCAATTTTATTTCTTTAGATATAATAAAAATTACGAGAAATATTAATATAATTGAATCAATAATTATATTTTAAAAGAAGTAGTCAACCATATTCTTCCTTAATTTGGCCAATGAGATACTCCCATGATAAAAGAAGGCTACATGTAAATTTTAAATTAGTAACATTTTTGTTATAAAATACTTTTCCAATGTTTAATATGTTTTTGTATTCTAATTTTAAATGTATTGCAGTGATGTTAGGCTTACATGTCTGAAAGTACTTTGCTTGCAATAATATTTTGTTTTGTTTCACTTTTAAGCTGATTTGTTATTTATGGATAGTATACAGATGTTTTCTAGGTTACTATACACAAATGTTTACTATAGCATCATACAGATATGTTTACTAGAACACAATAAATTATCTTAATAAACATAATGAACCCAAAACTACAAGAACCAGACAAAAAAGGATGCTTTCTATATACAGTGGATTCCGCTTAATTGGGACAGCCGCATAATTGGGCCAAATCTCAAAGAACAGAAACCAAACTAATAAACTAATACATAATTTATCGGAAACCAAACTAATAAACTAATACATAATTTAAACGCTTAATTGGGGCAGCTTTTCGCTTAATTGAGACAGTAGCAGAAAAGGAATTTTCAATTTTTGTGCTTAATTGAGACAGTAGCAGAAAAGGAATTTTCAATTTTTGATATATTAGTGATTTTTCGAAAGTATAGCAACACTATATACACTAATACTTGTTGTGTGCTTTCTTAGGAAGTATGGCAACACTATGTACACTAATACTTGTTGTGTGCTTTCTTTGAGATTATGGCTACACATCATACACTAATCTTTGCCAAGATATCAAGAAAGGATTTTACACTGAAGAAAAATTGCTTTGCTGAATAAAATTAAAAGCCAGCCATTTAATACAAGCCATTGTAGATATTATATATATATACAGTGGATTCCGCTTAATTGGGATAGCCGCATAATTGGGCCAAATCTTAAAGAACGGAAATCAAACTAATGAACTAATACATAATTTAAACGTTAATGGTGACAGTAGCAGAAAAGAAATTTTCAATTTTTGATATATTTTAGGGATTTTTCGAAAGTATGGCAACACATACATACACTAATCTTTGCCAAGATGTCAAGAAAGGATTTTACACTCAAGTAAAATTGCTTGGCTGAATAAAATTAAAAGCCAGCCATTTAATACAAGCCATCGTAGACTCGCTGAAATAAACCAAAATCTACCATAGACGCGTCTCCTACAAAAAGAAAATCAACTGCGTAAGGAGTGGGCATTACAGAAAGAAATTCCAGGAACATCGAAAAGAAAGCGTGATGGAAAGGATTCAGAAGTCGAAGAAGCATTAGATCAATGATTTTCTATAATTAGCAGGCGAGGCATGAATATCAGTGGCCAGTGTTGAAGACAAAGTCAGAGGAGATCAGTAAAAAGCTAATAATTAGGTACCTATTTTAAAAAGCATTAAAATAGGTATCTAATTATTATTTCACCTATTATTTATTTACTTATGAATTACATATTTTATTTTAGAATTTATTATTACTTTGTTTAATTGGGACAGCCGCTTAATTGGGCCAAAATGCTTTAGTTCCAACATGTCCCAATTAAGTGGAATCCACTGTATCATATCATTGGGTCAAAGAATTGAACCCATGGAAGTGTATTGACCAATTACAGAATTTACGGATTACATCATGCCATAAGTACAAGTAGTTGTAAGTCAAGGACTACCTGTATATGATGATATTAATTTATGAACAATCATATATATTCATGTATTATTAATAATAAAATCAGAAAAATAATCATCTTTCTTAAGAATAAATACAATGAATCATGAGAGTGATGAGAAGATACACATGCTACAACTGAATTAGAAAATTTTATCATCTCATGAAAATTTTTTAATTGATCTATGTACAAGTCCACTTCCCTTTATAAAAATTTTTTATTTTACAAAATTTCTTGGCTTAAATGCAAGCATATATGGTAAGTAAAATATGATATTGATTCTTTTAAATATGTTTTTGTGATATTAAGTATGTTATGAACTTAATTTTATTTTATAGTCATATCATGTAATATATACAGTATGTACTTATATAATAGTAATTATAGTATTAAATAAGAGATTACTACAAAAAGTAATAAAGATTATTAATAAGTATATGTATAGTTTTTTTGAAAGGATTTTTACAAATTCAGTTGATTCTTATTTTTTGCAGATTCCGTATTCGTGTATTCGACTATTTGCGAAAATTTATTTGTAACTACAAAATTGATTTTTTCAGATCTTTCGTGCTGTGAGGAGGTTAACTTGGACCTGTCCTATTTTTATTTTATTATGCACTCTATTATTTATTTATCGTTATTTTCTTATATGCTAACGTATTATATTTTAGTTGAAGAGTTAACTTACTTCCCACGTTCTCCACCTCCGTCGTTGGCAATCACGTGACACGGGATCAGAACCCGTATCCGGAAGAGCTATCCCGGTTAATAATGTCGTATCTACATAATAATTACCACTGAACTGATATGTGAAAATAAGAATGATCCGTATCAGTAATTTTGTTCGATATATAAATTAATTGTAAAGATAATGACATAAATGAAATACTCTGTAAACTAACAACTTTAAACTTGTTACGTATAAGTATGTAAATGAGCGAGTGCGGCGGTGTTCGTCACTCGAGAGTATAAAAGACGACGCAACCGACACGTTGTTGAGGTGTTGTTTGGTAACGAGAGGTGTTGCATTGACGTAAGATTGGTTAAGTGACTTTGGAGTTCTTGTAGAGATCGACTATTGTTTGAAGTTTGTATCGGACGTGGAGGTATTAGAAGTTAAGTAGTATTTAAGGTTCTTTTTCGTTGTGAATAATCTATTGTTGAGATTTTGAATTGAATTAAACAAGTTTTGTTGATTAATTACTTGTGGCTTTATTAGAGTTTCAATAAAGCATTTATTAACACTTTTGTAAGTGTTTGAGTCTAATAAATTTTATATTTTTCATTATCTAACTTGTTTTGAGAATTTCTTTAAATTATTAGTTAAGTTCTAACATCGTTGTTTTTTGTTCTAGTCTAACACTTAATCGGCACTTCTAGTTATAAGTTCCGATTACCGTTTTCGTTTAGAAGTTACATTGTGTTAGATTGTTTTGTAGTTAATTAGTATTAAGTTAGAACTTAGTTAAAGACCTGAGCTCAGGCAGAACTCTGGAATTTGCAGAGTCGCTAGCCGTTAGGTTTAGCTGATAAGTAGATAGTATTGCATCCGTCCTAATCCGCGACTTTGCAGTGCTTATTCGTGGACTCCCGCAGAGTGGTGAAAATACTGTTACCAATGTAAACTCTCTCTCTCTCTCTCATAAAACAGTCTTCAGCACTTGTTTAAGCGAAAAAATTATAGTTTAATAACTATTAAAGATCTTTCGGCTTAATAAAGCCATCATCAGTAACAACACTTTTAAATAAGACCGTCTTATTTAAGAGTGTTATTACTAATGATGGCTTTATTAAGCCAAAAGATCTTTAATAGTTATTAAACTATAATTTTATCACTTAAATAAGTGCTGAAGACTGTTTCATTAGTAGTTCTAGTAAGAAGCAAAAGTATATTAAATCTATCTCTCTCTCTCTCGCTAATAAAAGAAACTGTTTGTTACCAAATATATTCTCTCAACTGTTTTGCCGGAAATGTCTCATTGTCTATCCTTGCTTACTCTACAGACCATAGGTAGTCCAAAAGCCGGTTTATATCATCTGCAGGTCCCACAGAAGAATGTGACCCTATGCTTGAGTGCAGGCTCAAATTTAGGCACCTAACTTCCTGCACATTTGCCCTTTATGCCAAAATTTTAAAAGATCTGAGGCAAAAAGCAATGCAGACAAGGCTGATGCAGTTTTTCAACACAGTTCAGGAATACAATGTGTCAGCTGCCACATCAAACATCCTGCAATGTCAAACAACTACTAATCAAAAATAAGATTTTATTTACTACATAGTTAGTGTTTTAAAAAATTAAATAAAAATTACTGTAATTATAATACTGTATATAGTATTGTACATTGCATATACTGTAATTATTTGTAAGTACTGTAATACACATTAAATAAGGTGTCTTTAAAAAGAAAAACACACATAAAGCAAGGATGAAAATGTTGGGAAGAAAGGTTGGCAGGAACCTAACTCAATATTTCCCTTAGGCACAATGGTTGAGTATTCGCAAAGAATTTATAGAATATAATTATCGCGAATAACAAAAATTGACTGTATATTTATTTATTACAGTCAATATTTTAAAATTTAGAAAAGAATACATAAAAGTCATTTACCTGATTAGGTGCAATATCAAACCACAAATCTGCTTGCTCATTTTCTTCCATGTAACGTAAATGACGCTGTATATATTATTAAAATAAATTAGAAATTGATTATTATATGCTAAGGTGAAGAATAAAAAGAATCAAAATATAGAATATATGAATATCATTCAATAATAATTATTATAATTTTTTTAGATCATCATATTTTATTAGCACAAATCTTTTAAAATAAAATTACAGAATAAGTATTGAAGAGAATATATAGAGCTGCATTCATACTTTTGGAGGCACTACATGCAATATCATTATAAGGCCTCAAAAGATCAAGTCTATTTCAATTAATCAAATTCATATGCATATTTTCTTTAAGTTTAATGAAAATAAAAGTCCACATTTTCATAATTAGTCATTTTAATAAAATAAAAACAACAACATTGATTGCTAAAATAATGACAACAACATAGTATTGGTATACATATATCTGCATTAAAAAAAGTATAAACAAAAATTAATTCAAATTTAAATTTAAAAAAAATAATTAAAAATTTTTTTCTAGCTTTGGTTTTATCAAATATATCTATAATGTCATCATAATTAACTGACAAGTGAGTCCATTACATCTGATTCAATACATGATTCAATACATATTTCCATTACATCTGATTCAATACATACATACATACATAATTTTTATTATGATGTATTTTTTTCCTGCCATAGTGCTGTTAATTATAGTTTTTAGAAGGTCTTTGTTTTATTTTGGTGCAAGTTGCTTCTTAAATAACTTTTTATTCATTTCAACAGTGAAAATGAGCAGCACTTGCATTTAAAACAAGTACTATCAAAAACATTTTAAAAATTATTTCTATGCTCGGAAAAATAGACTTAACCCATCATTTATAAATTTGTTTATATTTTTAATTAAAGAATTTTCTTATTTATCATTATTAAAAAGTGCTTAACTTCATCAATAAATTTTTAGGTTATAAAATGTGGCCCCATAAAGAATGAGGTTCTAATTGTGCATCTTATGGTAAATGTGACCTTGAGAATATAGATACTGAATTTAAAATATAAATATTTAAAAATACATTCTATGTTCTCATTTAAGGAATATAATTCTAATAAACACTAAAAATCTTAAATAGAGTGATATTAAAATATAATTTTTAAAATTTTAACTATTTAAAGTATTAAGTCTTATCTTGTTCAAAATAATCTTAATTGAACAGATGAAAATATTTAATAATCATAATTTCTGCAATATAATTCATTTTTATGCTTTTCCATATAGATTAAATAATATAATTTTATGATGATAAGAATTGCAATTGAGATCCTAGCTTGATTAGCAGAGCAAACAGAGTTTGTTAAATCTGAAGTTCATTAAATCAAAAGCTTAATATTTTAGAAGATATTACACTGCCAACATAACTTAAAAACTATAATTAACAGCACTATGGCAGGAAAAAAATACATACATACATACATAATTTTTATTATGATGTATTTTTTTCCTGCCATAGTGCTGTTAATTATAGTTTTTAGAAGATAGTGTTACTTGTCATTTTATCTTATTCAAATTTTAATTAGTTTATTTATAAATTGATAATACAGTCAAACCTCGATAAGATGCCTCCGTTAAGCTACCATCGTTGCTGACTGCCAAGAAATTTGATGAAACAGATCTCCCCCTATGTTAATGGAATGGCAAATGTCAATAAGATGCCATCCACCAGTAGATACGTCTAAAAAAATATTCCTTTTGGTATTATTGTCCTTGTTAATCTGCCAGGGGCATATAAGGTGACTCACATCCCAAAGTTCATCACTATTGTATATATTAAAAGCTCTTTGCATTCATTTGTAACCAGTGGGTGGGAGAGATGGAGTTAACAATTAATTATGTGTCTCTTTAAGCCTGGTTCACACCTAAGTTGTAGAAAATTTAAGATCGTAAGAACCAAATCATTTCCATAGCGACTGTTCAAGTTAAATATAATGTATTGTATTTTATTAAAAATATGATTTCTCTTTAAACTGATTAAAACTCTTAAAATCAACATAAGACAAACTCAGCACTATCATGCAGTAGAGTAAAAATATTTATTTTATATAATTTCACAAACGTTTTCGGTTTGACACCATTCTCGAGCAACATTTCAAATTACAATGGAACTCAAAAAAAACGAAGTATCATAAGACAAACTCAGTACTATCATGCAATAGAGTAAAAGTATTTATTTTATATAACTTTGCAAACGTTTTCGGTTTGGCACCATTCTCGAGCGACATTTCAAATTATAATGGAACTCAAAAAACGAAGTATATAAGTGTTACCATGGTTACAATAGAATATTAGAATATCATTCATTACATTAGTTTCTTCTTTAAATTTTAAAATTTTTCTTTTAAATTATAACATTCTAATTTGTTAGCCTACAATATGCGAACGAACAAATAACATCGAGATTACAGATTACAATTAATTGAACTATGCTCTTAAGGATACATTAAAAATAAAACATAAATAATAAATAGAACAAACCAAATAATTAAACTTGGTAACCAAGTTTAAACATTTGAACATGCATTATTATAGGATTATTACTGTCCTATTTAACAAAATGTCTTTTTTAGCAAATTCATCTTCTACCTAAGGTGTATTTCCATACCTGCAATGGCTCCCAGGCTAACTTATCATTTATTGTTTTTTGCATAAGCCTCTATGGCTAAAGCTGTACTTAACTTAGTTATGGAAATATTTCTCTCTTATGTTCCACTATTCTTTGGTGTAGGGTCCTGGTTGTCACTCCTATGTAGGCAGCTTGTTGTGTCTTTTCATCTTTTACTGATATTTTGTAAATGCCTGTCTTCTCACCTTCATTCAAAGGGTCCTTCTCGTTCCCTAATACATCAAATATTGTGGGAGGTTTCAAGTTTGTTATTCGCTTATTTTCCTTCTTTGCTTATTTCTTTAAAAAAGTTTAGTGTCTTAAAATCGTATGGTATCGGCAAGTAGTTTTCTCTTTGGTTAGCATTCATTGGTTTTCTGCTGTTTTCATGCTGCTAGTAGCTTTTAACTCAAGGCTTTTCTTTACACTAGCATATATGCTCAAAACAAATGATTTAGTATATCTGTGCTGCCTTCCCATTTCAAGAATGTATTCACTCTCATTATTAAGATCATCCTCCTGCTTATTATACAAGAGGGCCCTCCTAAAAAATATGAAATTACTGTTTGATGAATTTAAGCAGTTTGATTTCTAGGTTATGATATTAGAGACCTTTTGTACTAAAATATTTTTTTACATAAATGACAAATGCATCATCTGTAGTCTGCATTGTCCAAATTTATTTTCATTTAGAGCAGTAGAATTCACTCCAGAGTTCTCTGTGTTGGAGAAGCTTAATTTAACAACTCTGTATATGTTCTCCTACATAAGCATCTGATGTAGGCTATTTCTGTTAAGTAATGTATAAGTAAGCATTCACTATGACTTTGCATTGATATTTAAATGATTACAATTTGGAAAAATGTATTAAAACATTAAAACAAAAACATAAATAAAGATGCAGCTTTAAGCAGAGTTCTGTTATAATTTTATCTACTTAAAATGAAAAAGCTCTATTTTTATTTATGTTTTTGTTTTATTGTGTTTTACTAGATTGGTAACCATTTAAATGTCAGTTCAGAACTATTGTGAAATGTTTGTTTATACATTGTATTAAAGGGACAGCTTTAATCATGTACATATATAAATTGAGAGACATGCATTTGGTAGATGTGGCTGAGGAGAGTTATAGAGATTGAAAATGTTACAGTTTCGTATTATTAGTAACTTAAATATACTAATAAAAAATTATGTTGTTCCTTCTTAAAGTGCTTGTTGAATTATTTATTTTACTAGTAGCAGAACTTGAGATAATCTTAACTCTCAATTAAGATTATCAATAAACTTGAGAAAAGCACAACTAAGGTAAAGGCACTAGTAATTGACCTTGTATCAGTAGTTGACCACTTTTCACTAAAACGTGAAAAATAAGCTATTTTTAAGTAATTGTGTTATGAGAGAAGTGCAGTAGATATGCAATGGCCTCTACTGGCGTGATGCTAGTATACCTTTCCTTGGATACAAACGTTTATCATAACTACGGACGATTAATATTAATAACGTCAGTCATATTCCTCCATATTGTTACTTCCTTAACACTATCGTTAAGACAAAGTGTGCAGTTCACAGTAAGTAATTTCTCTGCTTTTGACCCTTTATGCATGAAACTTTCACTATTTTAATTGCCATTAAGTTTTATATTCATTAAACACACTGTTTCTCTCATCCCAATATCAAAAACTTAATTGACCGATGGGTCAACTACCGAATCGTATCATTCTGATTATTTTTAGAAGTTGACAGACATGGTCAATTACTAACACAAATTAATCAAATTTATGTACTAATTATATTATATCTAATTTACATATAATTGCATTAGAAACAAGGAACAGAACACTCACTTTTATAGTATAATGTGTTTTAATAAATGACCGCATGGTCAACTACTAACCTAACCTGCAGTTAATTATTGATATCATTTAGTTTCCACTATCTTAAATCACTATGTAATATTATTAAAATCAACAAAGTGGTAAAGTATATTTACATATGAAATAATTTTATAGATTATTAAATTACTGAGCTGGAGATGCCTGCTATCAGGGATGCTTTCAGAGATTAATCTGAAGAAGTGATGAAGGCAGCGATTGAAGATGTTAAGTTACGCAAAATGCCTATAAGACCAACAGCACGAAAATTCAATGTGCCAAGAATAACTCTCAAATATAAGGTAGAAGATAGATCACCTATAGAAAGAAGCATGGGGCCTCCTCCAATTTTAAGCAAAATAAGAGGAGGAAGAAATATCTCAATGGATTGGAAAAATGGCTGCTGCGGGTTTCTCAATAACACCTGATAAACTTATAACCAGTGTCCAGTGCTTCATAAAAGAAGCGAAACGTCCAAATCCATTTATAAATGATCGCCCAGTTATAAAAAGTCTGCATTTAGAAGCCTCTATAGGAGAGCCCTGTTGTATTGTACAGAAGAAGAAGATTTAAGAGAAGAGCTTAATTATATTAAGAGTATAGGAATACAATATGGATATACAGGAACGTTTTTGAAACAAATTTTAAGAATGGTTAAGAAGAAACTAGCGGGAACAAGTAACTCGATAAGACCACAGAGAACAGACTATAAAGATTTTGTCCCAGTTCCGTATCATTTGAGGAATGTGAATGTGATAAAGAAAGTGGCAAGGGATATGAATAGAAAGATTGTGCCAGAAAGAGGAACCACTATACTTAATGCAGTTAGAAATGATAAAGACCCCCTAACTAAGATGGAACAAAAAGGTGTATATAGAATTCCGATAAGGGAAGAAGGAGAGAGTAAGGAGGCAGCATACGTGGGTGTTACCACAAGAAAACTCGCCAGGAGATTAGACGAACATAAGAAAGGTATAGCACAAGCAAGGTTAACTACGTCGCTAGCTAAAGAGGCTTATGACAAAAATATTAGCATTGCATGGGAGGAAGCAGAGGTGATAAAGAAGGTTCCTAGGAGTATGCAACCAACGATTGTTGAGTTGCTAGAAATTTTAAAGAGAAAAAGTAAAGAAGGCCTTATAAATGATAAGTTAGCCTGAGAGCCATCGCAGTTATGGGAATACGCCCTAGGTAGAAGATGAATTTGCTAAAAAAGACATTTTGTAAAATAGGACAATAGTAATCCTATAATAATACTTGTTTAAATGTTTAAAGTGGGTTACCAAGATTGGTTGGTTATATTTATTATTTACGTTTTATTTTAATGTATCCTTAAAGGTATAGTTTAATTAATTGTAATCTGTAACTTCGATGTTATTTGTTCATTCGCATATTGTAAGATAATTTAAAATAATATAATTTAAAAGAAAAATTTTAAAATTTAAAGAAAAACTAATGTAAGGAATGATGATATTTTAATGTTCTTATTGTAAACATGGTAACACTTATATACTTCGTTTTTGAGTTCCATTATGATTTGAAATGTCGCTTGAGAATGGTGTCAAACCGAAAACGTTTGCGAAGTTATATAAAATAAATACTTTTACTCTACTGCATGATAGTGCTGAGTTTGTCTTATACATCGCAATTTTTCCAGATTTACCTCCAACCCTGTACAATAGCCACTAGTGTGATTCACTCACTTCTAATTTATCACAGCCTTTGGCACATTAGTTGGTAATCAGCAGTCAAAGTGTTTGTTTCTTTCATTGCAATTTTTGTATCTCATTGTATCCTATCATGCCCAATAAGATAAATAATACTACTGATGAAAATTCCAATGAAAAAAGTAGATGAGGAAAGCTTTCAACTTAACTATTTTAAGTTAAGTAGAAATCTAATTTATGATCTATTTTTAAAATTACAAAAATTAATGATAAACAACAAATTTAGTTTAAACAATGTCTGATTAGCATTCTATAATGTTCTTCTGAAAATGTATTGAATAACTATTAATGCAATTTGTATATTCTGTTGAAAATGATTTTGAAAAATGCTACAATTTGTAAATACAGCTTAATAAATGTTTAATCTACCTAGATCTGACAAGGAGAGGGCACGAGGGCCAGAAAACAGAATGAAACGAAATTTATTTCTGTAAGAGTTCTTGACTAGTACTAAAAGACAGTTAAAAGGCTAGAGGCCAATGGCTAGCCATTATGGATAAAAACGATCTCGAAGAAAGATGTAACGGACATACCAGTTCGTTATACTAATTAACTACGAGTTGGCGTGGCAGCGCGGTTAAGCAGCAAACTGCCATGGTCAGCCCGAGTTCTATGTTATACTAATTAATGACGAGTTGGCATGACAGCGTGGTTAAGCGGCAAACTGCCATTCGGTCGGCCCGAGTTCTATTCCTGCTAGTTACATTTTTTTTTTGTTTATTCGTATTAGCAGAAATATGAATTGAAAAGGTTAAAAACAGCATTAATTAAATATATTTCATCACTGATTCAATCACGAAAATAAAATTTAAAGGAAATAACCAGACCATAAAACAGTTAATTTTATCACACCCCTATGTGATAATCATAATTAACAAGTAAAATTGAAATGTTAGCAAGAAATAAGAACCC
>AYEL01066319.1:0-45113 GCA_000484575.1 Olivierus martensii
AGCACATTAGTGCCTACGTTACCGAGGAAACTAATGCATGCTGAAGCCGAGTATTGTAAGGAAGCCGAACGTATCCGGTGAGGTGACAAACATTTTGGCCGGAGCTGTACATCTGCATTTATATTAATTGCGATATCGGTAGAAATTTCTGGAACTTGGGCTTCTAACATTATTGGTATTCTAACATTACTGGTAAAAGTAATTTTCCTTGAAAACAAGTATAATACATTTTATTTTTAAGAAAATTATTGTTTTTATATCTCTTTTCAGATATACCACAATTTCATTTCAGTTGACAGATTTTCTTCTGTCTCTTTTCCGTTGGAATTTAATCTGAATGTAAAATTTTTTGATTAATTAATTTATTTCGACAATTCTTATACAATATATCTGGCCAGTTTATAACATATCTATTTACGATTTTGTTTAGATGATTGGAGATTGGATTTGTAAAGAGATTTGGCGGAAGACCGATGGGCATATCAATGGCGGGATTCTTCTTTATCAACAGAAATATGCTAATCCACATAGGTAAATTTGTATCATGATATGATAATTATTTAATCGATTCAAATTATTCAATTAATCAATTAAATTGTAATTAACTTTTTAGATGATCAATGTCTTTTATTCTGTGCTTTCTTCTCTTATTGAAGTAACAGGAGTACTTCAAGAAAAGAAAACGTGTCCCTCCAATATAGATCGCAATATGTTAAAATTATATGCAACTATTCTTTAGTACTACCATTAATCTAAATCTCATCTACAGTTAAAATAATAGATTTATTTATTAATATTATTATGATGTATTGTTACTATCCATATTTATTGTCTTATTAATTTGAGAATTAAAAAAAAGTAAATAATGTACAGGGTGAAGAAACACTTCGACGTAATATTTTCTGTGCTGATAGGGGACCTCGAAACAAGTCGAAAATGTCTAACAAGGGGAGGTTCAGACAAATTCGGGTCACCGATTTACCGATTTTTTTGAAATTTTGCACACCTGTAGTAGTCTCCTAGGACAATAGAAACTCCAGGATTGTCGAGAAAATCGCACGAGAAGTTTCGTATTGAGTTCTTCAAGCATTGTCGAGAAAATCGCACGAGAAGTTTCATATTGAGTTCATGCTATATTTCGAACCTGTCAATAGCGCAGTGGTTGGAGATTTTCTTTTTTAATTGCGTGATCGCTGGTTCAATTCTTGGCTTTGTTCGATTTTTCACTGCTTCAGTAATCATTACCAAGCGAAAATAACCCTCACTACAGCTGCATTAGTGCCGGGGAAAAATAGTGCGCATTCAATCAATAATTTTAAATTTTTGTGGGGAATACATTCTTGTTTAAAATGCGAAAATATTTCTACCCACCTCCTTGTCCACACTCACTTTTTCATCTATCCATTTCTTCAGTCTTTCTTCATTTAAATACATATTTATTCTTTGAATTTCATACAGAAAATTGTCATCAATAACAATATCTTTCATTTCTTCATTACCAATATGACTGTTGAAGAAAGATCTTCCCATTGAATTTTGCCTTTCAAAACAGTCCACTTGAAGCAATTTAATTCAGTAAAGTTGACTGACCAATTTTATGTTTTTAGGAGTACAAAGGAGTACAAAATAATGCAATGGAGTACAAAAGAAGTACAGGTTTTAAAAGGAGTACGGTTCACGAAAAAGGAGTACAAAACTCCCTAAAGGAGTACGTTTGGTCACCTTACCTATGTTAAATGTTTTCAAGGTGAATGATCCGATACTCGAATCCAGGTCCTTCAGAATGGAAAGCTGAAGCATTTCCTTACGAACTAAACAACCGATTTTAAATATATTTTGTAAGGTCCCAGGAGACCTCAATAGATAAATTTTTTAGTGTCAAGAATTTGATTTCTGTTAAATAATTATTCGATTTTGTTGTAACGTCTAGAACTTGTGAATTGTTTAAAATAAAGAAGGGAAGTGAGGTATACATGGCAAGAAACAATAGTGTTAAAATAGAATCATAATTCTAAAAACAGGTATCTAAAGGACAAATAAAATATGAGACATCTTTCTCGGGAAAAAGTTGAAAGATAATGTCAAAAGAAAGTTTCAGATGAAGGGAGAACAATCAGTCGGTGTCGAGATTTCTCTCTGTGCGGCAAGGTTGCTAGATGTTAAACATTTTTATAGCACAACCAATCACAAAACTTAGCCCAAACGTAGCCCAAAATTTATAGCTCGTATTATAGACATGGTTCTTAATTTTTCGAGCCACTGCTCTCCTGTGTAGAATATATTCATTGTACTAAACGGGCTGCGGATCCCAAAATCAGGGATCCCAAATTATATAATTATTAAAATATAAAAAATGATAATTGTAAGGAAAGTGTTTTTAATTTGTATTTAAATTTCCATATCATATATTATCATCCCATTATATCCATAGCAATTTTATTTAATGAAAATGTCACGTTTTTTAGTTTATATAGTGATTATATCCTATATAGTCCTATAGCCACTATATAAATTAAAAAATTTAAACCAAAAATTTATTAACCTTGTGTATAATGAAGTTAATAGCTAATATTAGAATATCTTTTTTTTTATATTACCCTTCCCTATAAAAGTTATGAGAACTTGTCCTTCGAAGATGATACGCGCGAAAACCGAATTTGAGGAACCATTTGTGCCGACTATATAAATTAAAAAATTTAAACCAAAAATTTATTAACCTTGTGTCTTATGAGGTTAATAGCTAATATTAGAATATCTTTTTTTTATATTACCCTTCCCTATAAAAGTTATGTGAGAACTTGTCCTTCGAAGATGATACGCGCGAAAACCGAATTTGAGGAACCATTTGTGCTGTTTTCCACGCTGCTCTACATGGAGTCCAGATCCATGTAGAGCAGCGCGGTAGGCGATTCAGATCTGCGGGCCGTATGTGGCCCACCAATCTTTTATGTGCAGTCCGAAACGCATAATCATGAATTTAATGAAAGCACGGAATTCTTCTCCCACAATGCAAAAAATAAAAATTCTGATATCAAAAATTTTTTTAAATTGGAAAAATTCGAATTTTCCTAATTTGCTAAGTCCTTCCTATTGCATTCATAAAATTTTACAGGTCATAGGTCGGGTTGGAAAACACTGACCTATGGCATTCGCGAATTGAGAAGTCGAGTTTTTTCTAGAAGCCTAGGCCTGGAACACAGTCACGAATTTAATGAAAATGCAGAATTCTTTTCCCACAATCAAAAATAAAAATTCTGATATTAAAAAAATTTTTAAATCTGGAAAAATTAGAATTTTCCTAATTTGCTAAGTCTTTTTGATGCACTCATAAAATTTTACAGGTCATAGGTCAGTTTGGAAAACACAGGCCTATGGCATCCGCGAATTGAGAAGTCGAGTTTTTTCTAGAAGCCAAGAGTTTTTTGATTTTTTAAAAGTCAGACTTTTTCAAATGACACCAGCTGGTTTCCGACTGCTGATATAGCATGTTGCGCCCGCTTAATGTAGCAAACAAATGTATGTGGCCTGGGAAAAAAGTAGAGAACCGCTGGTGAGTCTCACCGCAGGCAGAACGCTCCCAGTGATGGATGTGGGCAGTTCCAAAACAGTCCAGCTCGATTCCGTATGGGAGCCCCCAGTGACGACTTCGGAACCATCAACGCGAGATGACCCCTTTAGGAGCCTTTTACTTCATGCGGTATCAGACGGTGGGCATATTCTAATTAGCCCCTTACCCACAGAGGGACCTTGTGTCTTGCTTGTACTACTTTGATTTATAGCCCAGAAAACAGCACAAGTCCTTAAAAGTAGCCCAAAAAACCGGTAACCGACTGCTGATATAGCATGTTGCAGCTTGCTTAATGTAATACACAAATGTCTGCTGCCCGGGGAAAAAAAAGGTTGTGAACCACTGCTCTAGATGCTTATAACTGAAATTTTATAATTTGAAATACATTTTGATTACTGTTAGTGTCATCTTGGAACTAACAAATAAATCAATAATTGAATTAATTATCTGAAGGGAACAAACTGAGACAAGATTTTCAATATATAATTCAATATTCATTCAATAATTTCAATTATTAATTCATAGATGGTACCATTCTTAATTATTGATTTATTTATTAATTCCAAAATAATTCTTATATTAATTAATATTTATTTAAAATTATTGAATTTCAGAAGTATCAAGGATTTGCTTGGATGAATTGTGTTTGATTAATAGAATAAGATGTTATATTTTATATAATCATACTATTTTATGATTTTATTTCTAACAATGTTTTCCAACATGTAATGAACTTATTGTATAAATATAAAAATATCTTAAGATTAAAAGTATTTAATCTAATTTTTGTGATAAAAATTAATTTTTATGACTATAATAATCATGCAAAGTGATTCTTGACAATGCAATATATCTAACAAGAAGAGGAGATGGCTGTGTAACCCTTGAGTTTGATCCACTTGTAGAAGGTGAAACTAGAGCAAACATGATTGAATACACTGAGTTTTTTGTCCAATTTGTCCTCTTCATAATAATTTTCAATGCTTGAAAATTGATGAATCATAGCATTATGTTTATATGTCCTGATGGAAGAATACCTCACACCATGTCTCTATAGTACAGTTAGTTAAGCACTTCTTTGTGAGTTGTTATCATCTTTGTGGATTTGATCCCCATATCTTTGTTCCCCCCTTCTTTTTTGATGATAGTATATAATCAAATATAATAGAATTTTATTAATGCATATTAAAAGAATTCTTGTCTTGATGATAACATATTCAATACATGGATTTATATTCATATAGGCATATATATATAACTTTTTAAAAAGAAAGGCCAAAAATAACAAAAAATTTTATTTTTATTTTTGTTATTTTATCTAGTTTACCAGATTATACAGTGAAACCCCGCTCGTGCGTTCCCGTATCGTACGACTTTCCCTCTTTAAACTAAATAACAAAAAATTTTATTTTTATTTTTGTTATTTTATCTAGTTTATCCAGATTATATAATATTTTTGCAATAGTTTTGCAAATTTTATTTAAATAATTGTATTTACTCCCTTTATGCATTTTTTTTATATCAAATTAAAAAAATTGCATCAAAATTGATTTCAGAAAGAACTATTTTTACCAATCTAAACAATGTTTTCTGTCCCATCATGAAATGCATCAGTTGAAATGTGTTTGCATAGTGAATCTGGATTGATTCATTTTATATTTAAATTTGACAGAATATATCATACATGTAAAATAAAACAGCACTCAAATTTAAAAAACAATAAAATATTTAAAACTTTAGGGCTATTCTATGGGAAACATTTGTGTAATGTCTTGCTTATTGTTTCTGAGTGCCTTACACAAGTTTGAAACTTTTGTTCATTCTAAATTTGTAATAAAATTGAGTAAAGGCTTGTAAACTGAATTTTGTTACAAAGAACTTTAGGGCTATTCTATGGGAAACATTTGTGTAATATCTTGCTTATTGTTTCTGAGTGCCTTACACAAGTTTGAAACTTTCGTTCATTCTAAATTTGTAATAAAATTGAGTAAAGGCTTGTAAACTGAATTTTGTTACAAATTATATTTTCTCCTAAAATCAGAGTTTCTTATATCAAGTCTGATAAACTGGAGTTGACTTATATGTATAATATATTTGATATATGAATATATATATATATATATGTATTTAGCTGTGAATGACAAACATTTAGCAATTAATACTGTAATTAATTTGATATCAAGTAGTTAAATTGATTAATAGATTCTAAAATTTTCTCTTAAATACTTTTTGTTGTATAACTGAATGTGGGAGAAGTATATATATATATTTTTTTAAATTATTTCAGTATGCAGTATTAAATTTGTTTGCCTTTTTGGGAATACATTCAACACAGAACGAATACAGCATTTATTATTATAGGTAGCAGGGAATAGCCCAACACAGAAAAATATCATAAATAGTATTTATTTAATTACCCTGGCCATTGGGTGACCTATGAGGATTCTGAGTTAGTGATCAGAAGTGTAGAAGAGACTGTTTTGAACATTTTTGTGGCAGACAATAAATATTATAAAAGATATGTCAACAATATATTTGTATAGGCCCTTTTCCGGATGAAGAAATGGCAGTATTTGACTTCAAATCTCTGTACCCACAAGTAAAAATAGAACCAGCATGTCTTGAACTATCCCACATGTTAATGGAGCAAGTACCGAATGAAAACAAGGACCCAAAACTCCTTAGAGACATCTGCCACCTAGTAACACATCAATCATATTTTTTGTTCAACCAATGTTACTATATACAACAGAAAGGAGTACCAATTGGAAGTCCTTTAGCTGGTGTCTTAGCAGAATTAGTGGTGAGAAGAAAAGAGAAAATGGTAATGCAACAATTAAGTAGTAAAATACATATATACAGATGCTATGCTGATGACATTTTTTGTAACAAAAGAAGGCAGAATAGATGAACTAAATTTAGAAAACGAATTAACAGATGAAAGCCTGGGGTTAAACTTAAAACGTGAAAGGTAACAAAAGAAGGCAGAATAGATGAACTAATTTTAGAAAACGAATTAACAGATGAAAGCCTGGGGTTAAACTTAAAATGTGAAAGGAAGAGCACAACAGATATCAACTATCTAGATGTGCAGATAGAGATACGAAATGGCAACTATGAAACATCTGTATACAGGAAGGACACCTATGTCCCAATATTCATATTAGGAGCTCTGATGAACCATGATCCCACAAAACAGCTGCATTTCGAACGCTATTAAAATGAATTGAAACACACTGTAGCACTGAACAGAAAAAGAAAACCGAATTTGAGTGGATAGTAAGACAAGCCAAACTACATGGCTACACTAGAAATATGATAAATCTGCATTTTGAACGCTATTAAAATGAATTGAAACACACTGTAGCACTGAACGGAAAAAGAAAACCGAATTTAAGTGTCTAGTAAGACAAGCCAAACTACATGGCTACACTAGAAATATGATAAATAACTTACAAAGGATTGTCAAAAATAACAGAGGAAGCAGAAATGAAAGAACAACAGAAAATAATGATAATAGAAAATACAGAGCGGTAAGAATGTCACAACCGATATTAAAGACAAAAAGCAAAATTGAAAAATTCACGAACACAAAATTAACCTTCCAAAGGAGAAATACTCTATTTAACACCCTACACAATGACAAAGATGAGATACCACACCTAAGAAAGAATGGTGTTTATCGAATTCCGGTCAAAAACCATGATACGGGAACATATGAGAATTATATAGGATACACGGCACAAAACATCAGCAAAAAAATAGCTGAACATAAAAAAGATGTTACTGAAGCCAAGTGTAACACAGCTCTAGCATGCAGAACCGTTAGCCATAATGTGGAGGTACTATGGGATGACACAGGTATTGTTAAACAAGTATAACTGGAAAAGGAAAGGATAGCAGAAGTGACAAAGATATACGACACAAATAAGAGGGGACAATGTATAATAAACCAATTAGACCCCACTGTTATCAATAATGCCTGGAAGTGGTGTGAGAAAAACAATTAACTTTAACAATAAACATTAACATACATTAGGAGTATAACAAACGTACGATATAAAGAATATTTGGACTTAAGATTAAAAACGTATTAAAATACTATTTTTATTTATTCGTATTCTGCTTACTTAATTCCTATCTGATTTAAGTTTAGTAACAGTAATATTTAAAGTTTTATAATAACTGTTTATTTGAATATTTTAATACTAACACGTTATATTTTAACAATAAAGTGATAATTGTACACGCTCATCTTCTAATCTTCACTGATAACCTTAAAATAAAGTATATTTATTTATATACTAGCATACCCGTGCCCGGCGTTGCTCGGGCAATTCATGGTGTGTTACTTAAGTATTGTTAACAATAAGAAAAACGAATATTATTTTTGAACTTAAATCAAAATTATAGAATCCACAATGATCTATTAGAATGCTGCTTAAAATAAAGTATATTTATTTATATATATATAATTGTTAACAATAAGAAAAAGAATATTATTTTTGAACTTAAATCAAAATTATAGAATCCACAATGATCTATTAGAATGCTTAACTGTTAAAAGTCTACATAATATACTGTATGTGTTTAGTGTAGATACAGCTGAAGAGGGTCGGACAGACCGAAAACGTTTCTGTAATTACGCAATAACTGTAATAAAAGATTTATATCCTACCTAAGTGCTAGAATTTAATAAAAGAATATATCTGTAATTTGGAGACAAAAAGACAGAATGCAAGACTTTGAAAGACTGTTCACTAATGCTACATATGGTTTACTCATTAAAATAGACCAAAAAGGTAACCTGTTAGTACACTTCTTAGATGTTTAATAAATATAGAATTTAATTTTTACAACATAGCTGTGTACCAAAAACTAATAAATTAGTAGGATAATAATTCCATATTGGTCTAAGAATTCCATATCCTACAAGAACAGCCTTTTATGAATACTTTAGGAATTGTAGAATCCATTAAAACACAATAGAAAGATAAAACAGAACTAAAGGCCATTTATGAATTAGGTAGAAAATATGGGTATGCTGAAAAATTCACATGATCTGTACAAAATAGAGATTTAGAGAAAGTAATGATACAACCTTAGTAAATGACATTCCTGCAGAAAGACAAATGGTGAGAAATGAATATCAATTTATTAAAGTCCTGTACCATATGTCAAGGTATAAAACAATAAAAGATGTAATTAAGAAACAGGAAAATAAAATTTCCTTGAATAAACACTCACCAACAGTCTTTAATATTTTAAGAAATGAGAAAGATAAAATAGAAGAAACCCAAAGAAGAGGTCTACTAAATGCCCATAGATAACGAGATAAAAAAGAAGAGGTTTATATAGGAATAATGAAACTTTGCATGAAAGATAAGATGAAAGAGATATTTTACAGGGAAATATGAACATGGCATTGTCAAGAAGATTTTATGAAGACAATATCTGAAAAATAAGATGAAAGATATTTTACAGGGAAATATGAACATGGCATTGTCAAGAAGATTTTATGAAGACAATATACATGTTAGATAGGATAAAGCAAATGTACCCCAAAGTAATAAAGAAAGGTATATATGACAAGTGTTTGATTGATGTAGATAATTAGGACTATAGATGCTTTAGTAACTTTTAAATTTTCAATATTAAATATGTTGTTATATTATAGTGTTATATATGTATTGTTGTGTTATAGTGTACTGTATACTTATTGCACACACTGATGCTGGAGAAACAATAAGTAATTTGTAGCATTATATAGAAACTAATGTATGCTTGGTATAAGAAATTAGGACTTTAAAATATCTTTTTATTAACTTAATTTTTAATTATCATAGTATTTTAATGTTTACTGTATTCATATTATTGTCTGTTATTAACATTCCTATATGGTTTTCATATAAATTTTCTAATATTGTTTGTTTGAATTTTTTGAAAATATTCTATATTTTATAATGTGCTGAAGATGGGTATACCAATAAGGTTACATGAATTTAAATAAATTGTGAAATATATTTGTTATTGAATTGTTATTGTCTGCTAACTAGTGCTAGTATTGATGTGCTTTTAGTTAATTAGAGAAAATAAACAGTAGTCATTAGATGTAAAGCAGTCACTTACCATATTGGAGGAATCTGGATTCAATTTGAAATGCTAAACCTTCAATTTTTTAGGAGGTGGTCCAGATTTGGGCCCAATTCCTTAACTAAAATTAATCTTGTATAAATGTGGATCTGTTTTTCAAATCTACATAAATTGGCAATTGCCTGTATTTTTGTGAGGTCCTGGTAGACCCACCATTTTATCTATAATTTGAATATTTTATATATGTAAAACGATCAATTTCAAGATTCGAACAGTCCAAATTTAAATCAAAATTTAATAAAAATTTAATAATTAATGATTATTTTGCCATATTTGGCAATATTTTATAAGGGGAAATAGAGTCAGAAAGTTAGTCCTAACAAAGGATGTAAACAAATTTAACTTTTACTGCTATTCAAATAAACTGCTTAGACTTATATCTCTAAATAAATAGGAAAAAACAGCACTTTATGCAGTTGAATAAAGTTTTTATTATAAATTTATGCAAACGTTTTCGATTCAATGAATCATCTTCAGGCACATTTTTAGGAAAAGAGAGTTGAAGTTCCTGATAGTTCCTGGTCCTTGACAGACAGGCGGGCCTGGTCAGCTGTGGTCAACTCCAGGTCCCCGTTGGGTCCGCCCCACCCGGGGGACCGACGAGGGACACTAACATCAAATACGGAATAAAGGGACAGTTTGGATATCAAATTAATGGACTGTTGATACACTGGGAGGAAACACCTAAGATATCAGTACTTTTTCCCGTTAATCTGACAGATGAAGGCTCTCCCTGTATCCTGGCTAAGGAAGTTACATCCATAATATAAATGATGCTTCTGTCATCGGTCTGCCAAAACAGACTTTCAACGACTTCCGAAAACGTTGACAAGAAACAATCTACAGTTAACCTCCTAAGGACTCTATTTCCTCAGGTATTATCAGTATTTTTTCTCACGCGTTCAGTTAGGTTTGTTTTGGCAATTCCTAGATCGTTCAAATCTCATTGTTCTTTTTAATCCTCCATTTTTATTTGCAAAGTTATAATTTTATTTTATTTGTTAAATAAACACTTTATTTCTACTTGTTAAATAAGAGTTGGTCATTATTCCGAACCTGGAGCTCCGTGCCTCTTACTCACGCAAATATTTCAGATTTACCTAATCAAATCTTGGTCTCACTGACAATTGACCACAGTGCCACATTGCGGGATTCTCACATTTTCATATTATCTCATATTCGGCAAACATTTCTTAATATGGAGATAGAGATAGAAATTTGTGACATCATCTGATCAGTAATATGTAAAAGGCGTTTTCTCACTATCTTCTGCTTCTGTACTTTGAGCACTGTCCACCATCTCACAAAAGCATGGGGATGTTCATGATGATGTATATTTCCCTATTAAAAATTTTAATGGATTATTACAAAAACAAAAAATTTTGATATAAAGGCTATTTATTTCAATAATCAAATAACTTCAGTCTTTAGTTATAGATTTATTTGCATATTTATAAATCATTTTTGCACTTTGATGTATGCAATTTAACCCCAATTTGAGATTAAGGCATTCTTGTGAAATGCTTGTAAATCAAGGTCTAAATTGCCATTACTTTCATTAAAAAATTATATTGCATTCCTAAGTATTCCAAAAAATAGCAATCATTTTTCACTGAAATATGTGCCAAATACTGTCTGATTACAATAGTGGAAAATTTATCGCATCACTGTTCCATAAATATCATATTCAACTATCCAGCCATCATATTGAAAATATATGATGGCTGGATAGTTGAACAACATTCCATTGCATTGCTTGTTATTGTTGATAACATTCAACAATAGCAAGCAATGCAAATAACATAAAAATGCTTAATCATCATTTAATACTTTACAAGTGAATATGGTTAATGAATTACAATTACAAATTAAATAGTCTATTGCCCCAAACAGTTTTGTAACAATTTGAAAAGTGGATCCAAATAAGCTAATCAGAGAGTTTTGCAGTCAGAAAAAGAAATACATCTCCAGTATCTATCTAGTTTATAGTTCTGATGCAATAATTCACATGTATTTCTAAATTCTGACAAATTTATAGGGTGATGCAATAATTTTTTATACTACTGTATATAAATGAATATAAAATAACTTCTATATTACTTAAATGTTATAAAATAACCTAAATAATAGTTTTCTTTAAGAATCTAAAGTCATTGCCAGTATGTAAACATTATAAAAACTTCCATTAGTACAGAACCTCATGCTTTTTTACATTACTTAGAGCTGGCATGTCAAACTCATTTTAATTCAAGGGCCATTTAATGAGCTTATAAGATTGCTGCGGGCCACATCACATTTAAACTTTTTTAAATTACATTTTAGAGTAAGGATTCAGAAATAGAGATAGGATAACTAAAAACATTGTGTAATCAAATTTAGATTGCTGTGGGCCACATCACATTTAAACTTTTTTAAATTATATTTTAGAGTAAGGATTCAGAAATAGAGATAGGATAACTAAAAACATTGTGTAATCAAATGAACATATTACAAAAATATATAATTATTATATAATTGCTTTTATTATACAAGTTTTTTTTAATTTAATTCCTCGATGTCAGTCATTAATTTTTTATTAAGCATTAAAACTCGCATTTTCTGTACAAAAACAAATGCTTTACATTAAAATTTTATAAATTCAAATATCCATAACTACTTGTATTTTTTAAATAAGTTAATAACAGAACAAATAAATCTTTAACAAGGCTGATAGCGTGTATTTTATACATGCCCTTCAAAGAGGGATTATTTGGAACTTGATTATTGTATTTGTCTATCTAAAAAAAAATGCAGGTTCTTATTTATGGCTTCTTTTTTTTTGAAATTTTGCACAAAACGATGTAGTCCTTGCAAGAAAGCACTTAGTTTGTGTTGCAGGTTCTTATTTATGGCTTCTTTTTTTTTTTTTGAAATTTTGCACAAAACGATGTAGTCCTTGCAAGAAAGCACTTAGTTTGTGTTGCTGATCTGAAAGATCAGTGCCATTGTCA
This sequence comes from Olivierus martensii, assembly GCA_000484575.1. NCBI lineage: Eukaryota > Metazoa > Arthropoda > Arachnida > Scorpiones > Buthidae > Olivierus > Olivierus martensii. The sequence continues at coordinate 12,712 of AYEL01066319.1, forward strand.
TCTTTATGTATATGTTCAATAACGCCAATCGAAAAAAAACTCATGCTATTACATTTCATTAAAATCAAACTAGGATATAATAGTATATGACAGTTACAAAATGAAAATTACTTCCTATTATCTCATAACATATTGTTTCATTTTCATTTAAGTTAAGAGCTTTGGGGGCCACAAAAAAAAATCACATTGAGGGCCACCAGTTTGACACCCCTGACTTAGAGTATCCATGTTCAGTTCTGGATCCAATATTTATAAATGCATTTGGAGAAAGCTGCAGCCTGTACAATCTCTATCCTTCAATGATTCCATAAGGCAAAGTAATCACTTACCACCTTGAAGAATCCAGGTTTAATTTCAGATCCCACATCTCCAAATTTTTCAGGCAAAGTCCAAGTGTGACCTATTGAATCCATCCTTCAAACTTTCAGTTGACCCCATCAGAGTGTGGATAGGTCATAGTGAACACTGGAATACCTTGCCACTTGATAACTTCTGATTAGAACGTGATCAAAGTTATATATGGATGTAAACTATTTACTAGTCTTTGATTAGGAAACATTGTAAAAACTGGAAATTTTTTCAAAAGTCAATAATTGCATAGTATAATAGTATTTTATAAAGTATTCTTTGCAAGAAAACATTAATTACAAACACACATGTAAGTTTTTCATCTGCTGATTACTTTTTTAAATTGAGCCTAATTAATGTGCAAAAAAATTAAAATTATGAAATCTCAATTTTTGTCAGAATCTTTTGAAATTTTCAGCATTTATTGCTGAAAATTTTTTTGTTCTCTTTCTAACAATTTAAGCATTTTTTCAAATTTTATTTTTTCACACTTTTTCGTTATGTATATGAGATCAACAAAATGGTTGATATTCTTTAATAATGATAAGTCCTCTGAATAAAATGAACCATGAATGAAAAAATTTGGCTGAAATTTTCAGAAATTATTTATATAAAAAGCTACAAATTACGTAAACTTCTGTTAAATGAAGTTACATCATATAATTATTAAAAAATTATATGAATTCACTTAATTTTTGTCAGAATCTTTTGAAATTTTCAGCATTTATTGCTGAAAATTTTTTTGTTCTCTTTCTAACAATTTAAGCATTTTTTCAAATTTTATTTTTTCACACTTTTTCGTTATGTATATGAGATCAACAAAATGGTTGATATTCTTTAATAATGATAAGTCCTCTGAATAAAATGAACCATGAATGAAAAAATTTGGCTGAAATTTTCAGAAATTATTTATATAAAAAGCTACAAATTACGTAAACTTCTGTTAAATGAAGTTACATCATATAATTATTAAAAAATTATATGAATTCATTGAAATATTGTCATTTTTATTAATATTTTGTATTTGTTAACTTTATTCTTACTTAATTTACACAATTTTTAGTAGTACTTTTTATAAATTTTTTTTATTTATATCAAAAATCCTAACATATATGAAAATGGTCTCATCTCGTACATAAACGACTATAATACATTTTTCTGTTCCTCTAATTGGACTGCAGATGATTTATTGTTGATTCAGCATTCAATGTCTCACACCCATGTGCAAAGTAAACTTGGCTGCAATTTCCTAGGAAGCAAGTGGCTCATGTAAAGCAATAAAAGTGCCAACCCATTTAAATGACCTGAGGGTATTTACATTTTGTTTTTGTGATTTTCTCATAAATTTTGGTGAAATTGAAACAAAAAATGAATGATTATGATATATTTTAGTTAATTTTAACAGAATAACCAATATTTATCTACAATGGTTTTTAATTTTCAGAATTTTATAGCTCATTTTATGAAATATTTGATTTTTTCCTAAAAATTTTGAAAATATCATTTATCGAATTGTTTGATCAGAATAACTGTAAAACTGTAGACTGTAAAATCAACAGGATGGGATAAAAAAAATCCAAATTCTATCAAGCCATTCAAATATAAACATAGACTGTAAAATCAACAGGATGGGATAAAAAAAAAATCCAAATTATATCAAGCCATTCAAATATAAACAATGTTTGTTTACACATAACTTAAAAAAATATTTTGGCAACTGAAAAATTTAAGAACCACTGTTAAAGGGGCATATTTTCAATGAATACATACAAAGAAAAACAATTTGCAAAATTTCAGTTAATAAAATTGGTATTGTAATATATAAAACACAACACTAACACAATAAATTTAGGATTGGATTTTTTAACTTGTTTTTTAAATATTTTTTTATTCCACTTCCTTGATGTCTATCATGTTAATGGCAGTGAATGGGTTAATGAAGAACAAATGATATAGTTATTGCATGCTTCATCAAAAAACAAAGAAAAAATAACCTAAAACAATTTGAATACAATGAAAATGCCATTTCATAACATTCATAGAAACTAAACATCATTTAATGTCTACTAGATGGCCATATTATAAAATGTTTTTTACAGCTTAGAAAATCTGGATTCAATTCCAGCACACATCAGATTTTTTCTAACGGAACTTGGCTCTGAATCTATGAATACCATTCACTATTTTCTGGCAATTCCATCATGCAGTTGATTTAATCAAGTTAATTCATTTTCTGTTTCAATCATAAGTACCTAGAATATAATCCATTTCCCATTCGAAATATATATATATATATATACCGGGTGTTTTTCTTGAAACCGAACACTCTGATTTTTGGCTACTTTACAAAACGTCACGACGCGTTGCGTTGCCACCAAATATCGCATTGCGTCGCTCATCGTCTTATTAATCTGGAAGTTAGTAAAAAAGCGACGCAATGCGACGCGTCTTGGCAACTGACGCGTCGTGACGCTTTGTATATTCGATGGTGATTGGCTAATTTAAAGTTATAACTCGAAAACGGTGCCATGTAGACCATATGTTTATTTGACATTTTCGTCTTTTTTCGAGGTCCCCTATCAGCGCACAAAATATTACGACGAACTTTTTCTTCACTCTGTATAAAACAAAATTTCTGTTAAATACTAATTATCGTGAATTCATCGGATAATCTTAATTTCATGCATTAAACCAATGTACACAAAATATTACGACGAAGGTTTTCTTCACTCTGTATAAAACAAAATTTCAGTTAAATACTAATTATCGTGAATTCATCGGATAATCTTAATTTCATGCATTAAACCAATTAGTTTATGTATATAATGATTAAAAACAAAAATGATTTAATTATAATTTATAAGTCAATTGTATAATATACAGGATGTTTCTAAAATGTCACAGATGCTATTTATCAAAATAAACCTGAAAACTCTATATATGTATTGATAAGGAAGTTTTCTTTTCGAAATTACACAGCGTACAAAAGCATACAATGAATTTGAACTACGCGCTTATTTTTCCTTCTTACATTAATGCAGATATTTACATTCTCGTTGAGTGTGGCGCCACCTGCCAACAGGATTATTATTATTTTTATTCCTTGAAATATCTCAGCACCGCTTCATATATCAACTGGACATCTAGTATTATTAATTATGTTTTTTCTTTCGATACTGTTTTTTTGAATATTTTTTACGCTTCCTTTCCAATCAGGGAGATTTACTAAGGGGGCGGGTCTAGTTCCAACCAAGGGCTGCACCCACACCCGTGGAGGGGGGCCGGGTAGTGAAATACGGGGATCACCGGGCCGGGCTCAGTACCCCCAAAAAATCCGGGACCACACGAGACGCAAATCCGGGTCCTCCTGCGTGGCACGCCAACGCGTTACCACTCGGCCATCCGGCGGCCCTTCGGTACTGTTTGAATTGCGCCTTCGGTTTAATTATTATAGCCTTTTTTTATTTAACTCTCGAATATATTTTTTCTTATTTATTTTAGGCCGTTCTTAATAAAAATCTGCCTCTCTTACCTTCATTATTTTATTGTATGTATGCATATTATATATATGTGCATATATATAAATACATGCATTATTCTTGCTCATATTGTTTCGTTTTAAATTAATTGCATGCATACCGTCGATATGTAATATTTCAATATTGATATAAAATGATTTGATTTTGTTTTCTGTATATATTCATCGATATATCGATGATATATACCAGGGATGGCCAAACTTCATGCCAATACGAGCCACATAGGAGAATCTCAAATACTCAATAACCGCATTTTCTTTCTGGATCAAATGAGAACAGCATTACATTTTCGGGTAATCTTAATAATGATTTCAAAAATTGTTTTTTTTTCAGATAAATTTATTTCGTGTAGATGCACACTTCTTTTTACAATAGAAAAAATAATAAATCTGTAATTTGTTTAACTTAAATAAACATTTGCTTCATATTTACTATTGACTTTCCTGATATGGAGCCACATTGAAGGTAACAAAGAGGCGCATGTGGCTCGAGAGCCGCAGTTTATCCACCCTGACATATACGGTTATAATCCTTTTTCTTTGCTATTTTTTATTTGGTTTTAAAGATATTTTTAGCCCCTATTTTAATTCGACCCATGGTGTCGCTCTTCGGTGTCCGACGAACGAAATATGGCTGTTAGGATATGTTCGGCCGTTTAGAAACGTGTCGGCATCGGCATATACTTAAAATATGTGCCTATGTTATTGCAAATATCTCCTCGTCGGCTATCCTCTTTCTTTCCGGAGGGTTCTCAATACAGTGTGGTCGGCTGTATGTAGACCCTTGGATTCTCCTCCCTGACGTTGCCGGATAATCCGTAGATTGCCCAATTCTGGCAGGCTCACCTTCTGTCTGATGTCTTTTCTTCATTTGACCTATTTCCGGTTTTCCCGTTGTCGGTCCGTACGTCATTTTCCTTTTTCGTCGTATCATGTCCAGATTTCCGCCTTTTCCTTACTGTCGCCATGATACCTACCGTTGTCGGTCCGTACGTCATCTTCCTTTTTCGTCGTATCATGTCCAGATTTCCGCCTTTTCCTTACTGTCGCCATGATACCTCGCACTTTTATTTCGTCTGAGTCTTAATTACAGCCTCAGTCTTTTTCTGCTGCTTCTACTAGTTACCTATCGCTTTTGGTTATATCTCCAAATTCAACCTTGATATTTTCGGGTTCATTCGCTGCGCTTCTAATATGATTTATCTGTCTAAACGCCTTATGTACAGTTTATTGTCCTCCTTTCCTATTTACCACTTTCTACATTACTGCGATTCCTAAATGCCACGTTATGTTTTTCGTGCCGCATATAAATTACATATTTTGATGGAGGGTTATGCCTCTGTTATTGCCTGTAGCTACTGGTGATTTTCTTGTGGCAATGCATCAATATTTTCGTTTCAACTGATTGTTTTCTATTTGATATCATCTCTTCACTCTTGTAAGTATACTTTCTATTTTACGTATCATTATTTCGTCGCTATTTCATAGGGTTATACGTTCGTATATACGCCCTTATGCTTTATTTCTGCACCTGCGGGTTTTTTGCACCAACTGTTCGTTTGTCATCTGTTTTTGCTTCCATCTTACGCTCTCGATCGCTCTTCATTCCCATGTTTTATTTTCGTTTTTTTTCCGATTTTTACGTTCTAGCATTACATTTACCTAGGTGGGTGCAATTCTAACGTTTTCCGCATATTTTAAATGCTATGTGCTTACAGACTGCGCCATTTAACTACAAGAACGTATATATGCGATCTGTTTTTACTTATTGAATATATATTATTTATAAACCAGTGCATGTTGTTTCTGAACCTATCACAGCGCTTTTATAGTTAGCTCGGGGTTAACCTTTTGTTCGGCGCTTATATCGCGGTTTCTGCTTGCATGATTCTATTCCTCTTCACGCATAGTTGCTTCCGTTGCATATATGTGTCTGCTTCCCCTGACCATATTCTATTCGAGACTTTCAACCTAGCATACGGCTTAACATGTATTCTTTCCGAGCCTATTTCTGTATAGACCCTTACTAACTTCGTCCTACGTATGCCCGCTTTCTGTTTCTTGGGCAATGATGAGTGGTCCGCTGAAGCGTGCCTACCTCCTTTACCTATACAAACTTTCCCCTCTTTGCAGATATCGCGCAGTTAGTTTCTTTGTGTATACCTTGGCCACTTCATTACAGATTTCTGTATCTTTATTTTGCCGTGCTTTTCGCGGGTATGTTATATGGTCCCAGATAGTCAGAATCACATGGTCTACCAACTTATTTTAGGTAGATAGATTCATTTACGCTACTGTTGTCGTACTTTACTCGATTTGCATTATTTCGAGCGGCTCGCAATGATAAGTAATTAGGCTACTTTTGCAAATGTGGGAATGGTATGAGAAAAGCGAAAACCCTATTTTTATGTGTGATGAAACAAGATGCCATAAAGCGAAAGTGATGGGCAAGTGCTTAGCCGAAAATTAATGTTCAAATTCCTGATTGGCCAGGGAATTCATCGGATATGGAGCCAATCGAGAACATTTGATAGTTCATTATGACTGAAATCAGTAAAACTCTTCCTACAATTAAAAGAGACCTCATAGAGGCTCTTATTAAAATATGAGACAATAGTTTAAGATAAAAACAAAAATAGAAAACTATATAAATAGTATGTATCATCATTTAGAGCAGGGGTGCACAGATTGCGGCCCTTCATTGATTTGTTGGCGGCCCGCCTCATCTTGTGTTATTTTAACAAATCATACAATCAACGAAATATCATTTATAATTTTGAACAATGCATTTTCAAACATATTCAAACAATATTTTTCTAATGTGAAATTATTTTTATAATGCTTCGATAATATTGTTTTTAATCAAAACCAACGAAATATTATTTATAATTTTGAACAATACATTTTCAAACATTTTCAAATAATATTTTTCTAATGTGAAATTATTTTTATAATGCTTCGATAATATTGTTTTTAATCAATAAGAAAATAATAATAATCATATTTGTAATAATAAACATTTTTTATTTTTATTTCTATTTATGTGTGTGAAGTAGATAATTTTAAAAAAATTATATATGTACACTAAAGTCCCTAGATACATATAGTAGTACATTCTGCCACCATTTTATATCCTTCTGCTGATCGATAATCACGGAAAACTTTATAGAAAGCATAGCGTAAAAAAAATAATAATAATCATATTTGTAATAATAAACACTTTTTATTTTTATTTGTATTTATGTGTGTGAAGTAGATAATTTTAAAAAAATTGTATATGTACACTAAAATCCCTAGATACATATAGTAGTACATTCTGCCACAATTTTATATCCTTCTGCTGATCGATAATCACGGAAAACTTTATAGAAAGCATAGCATAATACTATATTTTTTTCCTAATTTCTAAATACAAACAGTTGCTTATCTGGCAAACGAAGATTCTATTTGAAAAAATCTAAGATATAAAAGTGGTTGATTTGGTCACATTTATTGGCGCAAAGGAAATCGGTATTCTATATATCTAAGGACTCTAATGCATAAAAGGTAGCACTGTCGCTTAACTAATGAAAATTTAGAATCAATGTTGCGTTTGCTTATTACAAATGTCGCACCCAACATAAAAAGAATTGTTAAATCATTACAATACCATGCATCCAATTAAAAATTCTTTGTTTACTTTTGGTTATGTTTCTTTATAACATGAGATGTGATATCGTAATACTATATTTTTTTCCTAATTTCTAAATACAAACAGTTGCTTATTTGGCAAACGAAGATTCTATTTGAAAAAATCGAAGATATAAAAGTGGTTGATTTGGTCGCATTTAATGGCGCAAAGGAAATCGGTATTCTGTATATCTAAGGACTCTAATGCATAAAAGGTAGCAATGTCGTTTAACTAATGAAAATTTAGAATCATTGTTGCGTTTTCTTACGCACCCAACATAAAAAGAATTGTTAAATCATTACAATACCATACATCAATTAAAAATTCTTTGTTTACTTTTGGTTATGTTTCTTTATAACATGAGATGTGATATATAACTTCCGTGGTATTTTTAGTGACCCTCCTATTGGCCACAGTGAATCTATGCGGCCCTTGGTCTTAACAGGTCTGTGCATCCCTGATGTAGAAGAACTTTTGGCATATAAAATACTGATTTTCAATTGTCAAACTTTTGTATTGTTATAATAAATATTTTGTATACATATGGCTTGTTTTTTATTCGATAAGACGCAATGTATATAAATATTTAAGAAATCCTAACAATAATCATATTTATATCGAATTATCACATTGAAAATAAATAAATCATTGATTTTTTGGATTGGGTCTAATAATTTTCCAATGTACTGTACTCGGTTTTTAATTTATATATTAGGTGTTTTTGATTAGACATTCTTATTAAATATTTAATAATAGTTTATTTGTGGATATACAGTCAATCCATGGTTCACGAAGTTAATTCGTTCCTGAAAGTCGTTCATAAACGGAAATGTTCATAAATTGAAAGTATTTTCTCCAAGAGAATTAATGTAAAATGGATTACTCGATTCCTAGACCCCAGATGATTTCTTATTTAAATTTTTATAATAGTATGTTGTGCACAAGTTCTTAACACAAAATCAATGGAAACCATTAAATCTATCATAAAAAAGTCAAAGACAACACTAAGCAGATCAAATATAGAGTAAAACGTAATATAGTTTTACCGTACTTGTATGGAGAAGAGTTGACAGTGTAAGTCGAAGGTGGTGAGGAAGTGAAATGTTATTGTTTCGAAAGGGATTCTTTTTCTTTTTTTCTTTCTCCTGGCACCACTCGTGATATAGTTTTACCGTACTTGTATGGAGAAGAGTTGAAAGTGTAAGTCGAAGGTGGTGAGGAAGTTAAATGTTATTGTTTCGAAAGGGATTCTTTTTCTTTTTTTCTTTCTCCTGGCACCACTCGACTGTTTCAGACCCACTCAACTTCTGTCTCATTAAAATGTTGCCAGTGTGATTTGTTTTTGTCTACGTTTTAAAATGTTTTTAAGTGATACATTGCATTATCATTGAAAATGTTTATGTTGTCGGTTTGCATGTTCGTAACTCGAGACCGATTACGTCACCCGAGAAGCTTTGTGTTTGTAAAATTTGTTCGTGATCCGAGGTGTTCCTAAACCGAGGTTTGACTATATAGCAAATTTTTTAAATTGACGAACAAATTTCTTTCGTCTAACCGCTGATTCGATTTAAATTATATACTTTATATATCGATGACTTTATATTCTATAATAAAGATAATAATACTGATATAGTTATTCATGAATTTAGTGCTTAGAAATATTTTCCTGTATGCTAATTATTTCTAATGCTATGTTTTTACTTATAATCTAGATATTAGTGAAATATATTATATAAATATGTAAGTAAGAATTATGTAAATATCTTTATTAATAAAGTTTTAATCATTAAATAATAGATTATAATAATTAAAAAAATAATAATAAATTTAAGCATTCCTTTAATTTTCCGTAAATTGTTTTCCATAAAAGCATTGCGAAAAACAAACTCTATAGAAACAACATCGCAGGTTTCTTGCGATGTTGTTTCTACAGGGATTTTATAATTTTTTCTTTCGTCTAACCGCTGATTCGATTTAAATTATATACTTTATATATCGATGACTTTATATTCTATAATAAAGATAATAATACTGATATAGTTATTCATGAATTTAGTGCTTAGAAATATTTTCCTGTATGCTAATTATTTCTAATGCTATGTTTTTACTTATAATCTAGATATTAGTGAAATATATTATATAAATATGTAAGTAAGAATTATGTAAATATCTTTATTAATAAAGTTTTAATCATTAAATAATAGATTATAATAATTAAAAAAATAATAATAAATTTAAGCATTCCTTTAATTTTCCGTAAATTGTTTTCCATAAAAGCATTGCGAAAAACAAACTCTATAGAAACAACATCGCAGGTTTCTTGCGATGTTGTTTCTACAGGGATTTTATAATTAACAATATACATTAATTTTAAATAAATAGATTATGTACTAAATAACTTCTTAAGTATATTTTGTTAATTTTTGTTACTGTATTACTTCGAATTTAAGCCGTACTTTTTATTCAAATTTTTAAGTAGGGATTTTATAATTAACAATATACATTAATTTTAAATAAATAGATTGTGTACTAAATAACTTCTTAAGTATATTTAGTTAATTTTTGTTACTGTATTACTTCGAATTTAAGCCGTACTTTTTATTCAAATTTTTAAGACGTAAAATTTGGGTGCGGCTTAAATTCAAAGCAAATATTTTAACATTTTATTTCTCTCGATCTCCCACTCCCCAACGTTCGGACTTTTGCTTTACGCTCTATGCATGATAACAATTTATTCGGTAGTCCCCTTTCGTTTACTTTTCTGATTTAATCCAGTTGCTGTTTGATAGTAGCTTATAGAATTGCGTCGTATTTGTCCATATTTTAATTATAAGAAAAATCACGAATTACTATAACGCTATTTATAACTGATGGAAACAAATTGCCATCTTTTATTATTTAAACAAACTGTACCTAAGGAAAATTTTCCTAAGGATGTTATAATTCGAGCACAAAAGAATGCAGGATGGCAACAGAATTGATGAAAGTTGATTAGAACATGTTTGGGAGAAGCTACTTGATGCTATTTAAAATAAGAAAGCGATAGTATATCTGAAGAAGATTCTCAATAAATTAGATAGTTTATTATATATATTAGTACCTATTTCAGTAAATAAAGCTGTTTCTTATTTTTCAATAGTTATTATAAAATCATTTTTATTTTTTCCAATTTTCCAGTTTTAAAATCCTACTGCAGCTTAAATTCGAGGGCGGCTTAAATTCGTAAGTAACACGGTATATATTTAACTGAATTCTCAGCTTTTAATCAAAAAATATTTTAAAATGGTATCATTATTTTTATTTTCAACAAAAAGTATTAATTTTAAAGATAGAGAAAAAATATAAAAACATATTCATTCAAAATTATCTAGGTTGGTCGAATAATATTCTTTGAATTCGTACGGTAAAAATATCAGCAAATAAAGCAAATTTTGATTAAATTGATTAATTATAACATAATTGAATAGATTTTTCATTAATCGATCGAATCAATTTTTAATTACTCGATTGATCGATTTCCCATTAATCGATTTCCATTAATCGACTGAATCGATTTATCCATTAATCGATTTAACCGATTTCCCAATAATTGATTTAATCGATTTTCGGTTAATCGATTTAATTGATTTCTCATTAATCGATTTAATCGATTTTCGGTTAATCGATTTAATCGATTTTCGGTTAATCGATTTAACCGATTTCCCATTAATCGATTTAATCGATTTTCCGTTAACCGACTTAATCGATTTCCCATTAATCGATTTAATCGATTTCCCGTTAACCGACTTAATCAACTTCCCATTAATCGATTTTTCAATTAATTGTTTGAATCGATTGAATCCATTTTTATTAATCGTTAACCGACTTAATCAATTTCCCATTAATCGATTTTTCAATTAATTGTTTGAATCGATTGAATCCATTTTTATTAATCGAATATACATGATTTATTATGAATCGATGATATCGATTTTATTCAATTGAATAAATTCATATAATTGTTGATTATAATTGCTCATAAATTTCTTATATAAAATGCAATTTTCTTTTTACTTTCTGACTATTCAGAATGTATACGGAAACTGTTCTATCTATTAGGACGACTTCGTATAATCCAGCGTAAATTATAAAATCTTTTGGATCACATAATGTACACTGGATTCAAATAATCCCAGGATGGATTGCATTTTGATTTTGCAAGGAAACTACGTATCATTGAGTTTTATTGTAATTTCAAATATGTCGAATTCACACTGATTGCTGACTAAATGAATAACATCACTGTATGACTTCAATATATGGTAGCAACAGATGGCTTGAAAAAATCGGCGATATATTACATCATTATGACGCAGTAATGGGTGACGTCAGAAAAAAGCCATCAAGGTTACGCCAACAAATATTCCAAAGGAAATGCTGGGACCGGTCGAATTTTATTTTGCAACAAAATCTTTGCATTTTCTCCTTTATACATGAGTGACTTTAGAAAACTAGACTATCTATGAAATAAAAGTTATAATATACAAATCGAATGAAGGCATAATCATGATATCATATGCTGAGTAAATTAATACAGTATTAAGTTTGGCAACAAAAGGCCAGTGAATTTCAGATGTCTTAATAAATAAATTGTATAAAAAATAATATCACTATGCGATTCATTCTGAGCCTATTATTTTTAACATATATACTTTTGTTTAAAATTATTTAAAATTTATTTGTTACTAGTCAGAATGTTTGACGATAATAAAGAAATAATTTAAATTTCTAAATTTTATAAAATGCCAGAAATTTCTGAGCAACGCCGGATACATTGAATAGTAGTCTATACTTATGTTTTTCCTCTAATGGAAGATAAAAATAAATCTATCGTAAAACGAAACTTAAGGAGTTATTTTTAAGAGGAAATATTGTCCACATCTTCTACTAATATTCCTGCTGTTCAGCCGCGGTGAAAGCATATCATATTTTCAAGAATTAGACCCAAATCCTCCAAAGTGGTAAAATAATGCTTTACCTTGTCGACTTCTGGCCGACTTCAGAAATAGGAGATTGACAACCACGTAGGAGCTTTTCTTATATAGCTTTCCATTCTGTAGGTATAAACTGTGTTGCAATCTGTTTACCACAACGAACCATGCATATCTGCCAGCCTCAGGTGAAAGATGGGTTTCAATGATTGCACTCAGACTCCTTCTGAAGAAGACTCAGTAGGTATGGGATCTAGGAATTACACCAGATTCTCCAGGATCTGATCAGTTTTTATAATAATATTTTAAATTTTGATATTTTTCAATATGATTTGGCTCATGCTGTATAAATTTGAAAAAAAAATTTAATTGCAAAACGATTAGAGATTATTTAGTGACATCAAATTGTACCTGCATTTCATTTAGCAGACATTTTTAAAATTTAAAAAATTATCTGTATATTAATATAAAATGTATCCTGTATATTATTTTTCAAAGCCATACAATCAAATTGTACCTGCATTTCATTTAGCAGACATTTTTAAAATTTTAAAAATTATCTGTATATTAATATAAAATGTATCCTGTATATTATTTTTCAAAGCCATACATGACGTTTTCTGCCAGTTTAAGATAGAAACAAATCAAATTACCAGTTTTTACTAAAATACCTGTGTAGCTTTTCACAGCTATAACTTCAATCCAGGCGGTTTATGCAAATTAGGAAGTAAAAAAGACTTTCAGTGGTTAATAATAATTATTTTCCAGCTAATTATAATAATACAAAGCTTCATATATGTATTATTTCGATAGAAGCTAATATAATAGTTTATATGAATAAGCAATATCATCTTATTTATCAACAGGAAAATACAAATAGGATATTTAACTAAATCAGAAATTTAATGTTTCGGTGTCTTAAATATTTCTGACAATTCTGATATTGGATATATAATTGAATGTGATGTTTTATGGTTTTTCCACTCTATGGATACTAAGCCGCGGAGCAGTGCACTTGGACCCATAAGGCTGGCTCCAGGGTTGTGGATGATTCGCTGTGATCAATAGACTGCTCTTAAAGGACACATTCGAAAAATAGGCCATTTGCTAGGCAGTTACTATTCTCATTCAAATCAAATGAAGATATTCCATTTGTGTAATGAAGAACATTTCAAAGAAACACAGTTCAATATTTAAAAATTACTTTTTTGAAATGCATTATTGAATGGTACCTCAATGTCGCAATCTTTAATTGTGTAGGATCGATTAATCCTACTAGTTGGCATTTCGTCATTTTATAAAAATTTTTATTTATAATATTGACAACAGATGGCATTAAGAGTTAGCAATGCAGCATTGAGCTAGAAAACACCAGAGAGACACTATTAAAATTTTATTTCAGAATGAATATAAAGCATTTGCTTTATGTTTATTCTAAATTAATATTTTAATAGCCAATGTCGAATAATATGCTTTTAACAAACAAAATCAGCTACATATCAAAATCATAACAGTTAAGAATAACATTTTCATATTATTCTTAACTGTTATCTGGATTGGCCGCGTGGAAACGCTTCATTCTGAAAGACCCGGGTTCGAGTCTCGGGTCCATCCTCTTGAAAATATTTATTATGGGGACCGGGCCCGGCCCAACCCTGCTTACTTCTCTATAGAGGTGACTAGCATAATAGAAGAACTTATTTCGCCTCGTCATATAACATTCTTAGAGAATGGATTATGGCGTCATCTGTTAAAAAAATGTTGATTGTTCAAAACGGATTTATTGATTTAAATTAATTCACCAAACACATAGATATCATATATAATGATTATTTATTGAAAAAAGTTACATAATTAGGCATATTACCTAGGCAGCAATTTGATATACCAAAGCTATACTTTACGACATCATGAAAAAGCAGTATTGAGTCTATGGAAGCGGCGTATTAATAACTTTTCTGAAGTATTAATGAGCACGGAACAGTCGATTTCGATGTGAAAGATAATAGCATTAGTAAGAACGATGTTCAGTTTTATGTAAGAAATTGAAGACTGAACGATGTTCAGTCTTCAATTTCGAATAAACATTCAAATCGATTTACTTCATTTGACGGCTAATCATGCAGCTTTTCGAGAATGACTAAAAATTACAATTCGTAATAGCATTAGTAAGAACGATGTTCAGTTTTATGTAAGAACGATGTTCAGTTTTATGTAAGAAATTGAAGACTGAATGATGTTCAGTCTTCAATTTCGAATAAACATTCAAATTGATTTACTTCATTTGACGGCTAATCATGCAGCTTTTCGAGAATGACTAAAAATTACAATTCTTCGTCATTTTATAATCGTTAGAATAGAGTGGAATGCGCAAAACATCATTTTTATATATTATAGACACGCAAATATTTTGCTACATGTTAAATTACGAAATAAACATAATTTTAATTAGAAGCTTATAGCTTATTTATCAAAACTGTCATTATTTTATGAAAATTTACTGTAAGATCACGAACAATTTAGTGGACAATATTATCGGCGTAGCCATATAAATGAACTTTGGCTCTCCCATAGACCCAATACTGCCTTCCAATGCTGTCTTCAGGTATAGTCTATAATAATAATAATATTAGTAAAATATTGATGATGAGAATATAAAGGTATTTTATTGATTTTTATGATTTTCAACAACAGGTTATAATATTGATGATAAGTTTGATGATAAATATTTTAATATGTTTTCATTAATTATTCCAAAATAAACATTTTCGAAAAGTCGCAGCTAGTTTTGCATCGAAATTGTTTGATTTTTAAGGTACATTTTTTTTATTATTAACTGTTGTTTCAGTGCTTAAATAAATAAAATTAATAAAATAAGAAAAATAAATTTTTAAAAAATAAGTTTTATTTAAAAATAGTTTTTTATTGTGTGTGTGTCGAATATCGATTTTTCTCTATTAATGTATGAAATACTGTATTCATTATTTTGATTAAAAGTAATTTTATGCTCTCTTTCATACGTTTTATGGCAAAATACAAAGGAAGTATTAAATAATTTCAGGAAGATTTTCCTGAAAACTGACTCCCAAGTATGATTTACTTCTTAATATTTTAAATATAGTGTAAGAATTGTTTCCAAATAAATTATTTTATTGTACATTTATGATTATTCCAAATTAAGTAAATTTCTGTTTTTTTCTTCTTTTTATTTTTGTGTGTTGGACAATGTAATTTTTTTTAATTTGTTAAATTTTTTGAGAAATTTTCGAGATTCCGGTAATATAAAACTTCTCAAAAACTAGAGTTTTGCTTCCATTGTCACCAGTTCAGTGTTTTCTTATTCAACTTAGTGCTATTCTCGCTGTAAAACTGAGAATACCATTTTCTGAATTTTGGAATCAATTTATCTTCTGAAATCAAAAGTGGAGTTTTCAGATATTTTTTATTTATCCATATCAAAATATCTCTTTCAATCTGTAAAGTTAAACATTTGTATTTTGTAAAAATTTCTAAAATTTATAAACTTAATAAAATTAAGAATATCTTACCATATCTTCGATTAACATTTGAATTATGTATACAAATATTTGAATAAATCGATTCGAAGTATAAAAATAATGAACCACTTTATTCCTTAAAGAATCTTCTGGCGTTATACAAGAGGTATGAAGTATTCTTCCAAATATACAATTATAATAAACATGAAATATTGCTGGACCTAACTTTAAAAATAAATATGAAGAATTCCAGTTAATATATTAAAAAATAAATTAATTAAAATGTAGTTTATATTTATGCAAGATTACAGAGACCGACTAAGAAAAAGATTACAAAGTGCTACCCAAAAAAACAATTAAGAAAACTCACTGAAAATAAAAATGAAGAAACTTAAAAGAGAACAAAGTGTTTTAAATATAATATATAATAATGTACATTTTATTTAGTAGAGGAAGGTAAGTGGTTTTGTAATTTTTGGTAAGATTCCTTCATGATTCTCAAAATTGGAATAAACATTTTTGATTGCATTCATCACAGAATTCCTAGACATAATTAAACCTACTTAAAATAATTATAAGAGTAGCACACGGTATAAGACAGATGAAGGTTAATTTAATCGTCTATATTTAGTCAAGCCGCGTAGATAAGTAGCACAGGGATCCAGGAATGCAGAAACGGCAGAGACTCAAAGAATATATAACAAGCAAAAGCTATTCTGTTTTGTTTGTTCGTTATTTAAAAATAACAAACAAACAAAACACTAATTAATATAATGAGAAAATCGATTAATTTAGTAGTATTTTAATCAGAATTAGGTTATAATATTAATCAGAATCTATAACAATATTCGAGTAGCACAATTAGCCACAAGTCGTAAACTAAGCTGAAAGTTGGGAAGAGCTGAAAAGTTACCTTCAATTACACATGTACCTTAGGAAGTAGACGTCACCGATGCAGAAGGCACAAGTTGCTGTTTTTAGTTCTTACTAACTTAATTTTCCTGTTAGCTTGTTCTTTTATAAACTAATCTTCAAGATATTACCAGCTTAACAAAATGAACATTGAGGATGAGGAAGAAAGATGTCCTTCCACATCTTCTAAACAGACGAATTTTAATTTCTGCTTCGTTATTCATTTTTAATTCATTTGCTTATGTTACTTCTATGTTTTTATATAATGCAAGACGATAAATATTAATAGCATTCCTACCGCTGGACAAGGAAACAGATTTAGTAAAGAAGTTCCCCATTCACGGATATTCGTCAGATTTCTCTTATTTTCGAATTTTGTTCTTTACGTAATATATATTATTTTTCATGATTCTACTTCTTCTTTAAGATATGATCTAATATATTGAAACAGTTAAAACTATCCTTTGAAAGAAAATTAATTTTATCATTCTATTTTGCAAAAGTTAAAAATTTCCTAAAACTTTTACTGTAGTTCCATTAATAATCATGTTAATGTAATCAATCCAAGAAAGTACTATTTAAGGGTCTCCACAGACTCCATATAACTTACTTAAATTATACTTATCTTAAAATTAAAAAACATTACCTAAGTTTAATTATTAAGCGTTATAAATGAATACTAAAGTATTCATAAGCTATAAATATTGTTTTAACAGTAGGTAAGGAAAGATTATTCATTTTATTAGAATGTTAACAGGAGAGTTAAAAGTTTTTGAAAGTTTTATAATCGAAAGGCAAAATTGTCTAATAAATATACAGTATGAGGTTATGGAAGCGTAAAATAGTTGTAATGTTTCAAATATAGGATTCCTTTCTTCATGTTTTAAGAGAAAATAGCATCTTCCTTGGTGTTTTTAAACGAAAGATTCAATACATCAGCTATACGAGTTAGTTTAGATGAGATGCTAATTAGCTTACCGTCTTATCCTAAAGCTATTATTATTTTAATTATTAAAATACTGAAACTATATTTAAATCTTTTAGGACTTTTCATATATCAATCGATGGAGAAAGTTATCTTAGTACAGTAGAGCCTATTAAATTTGAAATCAACAAAATAACTGTTTACATAGATATATTGGCATTTGTGATACATATCATTATGGATTTAAAAATAAACAATTTAAAAAAAGGCCTCTGTTTGCAATAGATATACTTTTGGGATACTGTTTATAATAATCTAATAGTTGAATTTATTATGAAAATATGATTAACTTATAAATACAGTTTCAGAATATAATTTTATTGAATGTTAATAAAAACTGTTTTTCTAATCCTAAAATTTTAGCAGTGAATCGGTCATACAATGGATGAAAATTTTACTGTACGACATAGTTATTGGTTGTTTATCAAAGACAACTACAAATAAATTGAGAAGAAAGAAAAACCCAGATGTAAGAAGAGTTGCCCGGATTCTCAAGTGATGTTCATTATTCATAAATTGTTTTCATTTTCTATACTGAGGCGAATGCTTTTTGGTGAAAATTTTACTGTACGACATAGTTATTGGTTGTTTATCGAAGACAACTGCAAATAAATTGAGAAGGGAGAAAAACCCAGATGTAAGAAGAGTTGCCCGGATACTCAAGTGATGTTCATTATTCATAAATTGTTTTCATTTTCTATACTGAGGCGAATGCTTGAGGCCCTAAGTTATAGCTTATTTAGCATATGCATAAATGTTGCGCTGTTAATATTTTACAGTATATGAATAAATTTGACTATACGAAATTATAAGAAAATCAAGAGGATCAGAATATCCAAACATTCCCATGTACTCTAATTCGTAATCGTCCCATATGATTACAAATCCCCAACAATTTAGTTTTGATGACTTATTATTGGAGATAGGGAAAATATTTTCTGCAAAAGGCACTTCTATCTGATTTTATGTACTAGAAGTTTATAAAAAAATGCTTCCCAAAGAAAACTGCTATTTTTAATAATAAAAACAATCTAAGAAATTATAGTAATATCTTCGATTAATATATACGTATTTGCTGGACATCGCTTTAAAGGAAAACCGATTTTCAATTATTATAGAGATTATCAAAAATATAAATTTTTATTGTTTCAGCATTAGAAAACTGTTGTTAAAATTCAGCGAATATAATTAACTAATTATAGCGCAATTATAACATTTATGCAATTACCTGTTTCAGATCTACTGTAAATTTAGTCCATGGTAACAAAATTCCACAAAATGAAATGTGCACTGTTAGCTTAGATGTAATAGTATGTTGATTGGGCGATGGATTTACTGTCCAAACGAATCCTGAATATACAATCTTAAGGATATTTCTCCAATTGTCAGGATGTAAATCATGAAAAACAGTTGCTTGATGCAAATATTCAAAATGAGAGAAATCAACTACATTTTCAGACATTTCCTGAAATAAAACAACAAATAAATAAAATAATGCTGAGTATAAAATTTTTTTGCGTGTATTTTATTTGCTTACTTGAATGTGACAATTAGCAGCAATTTGAATACGTCCTTTATAAGTCCATAATCCTTGTTCTATTTCTGGAATAACTGGTAGTATCCATGAGGGTTGCTCCCCATCTGCATGATACCAGACGTAAATAAAACCATTTCGCTCAATCGATAACCAATGTTTTGTTTTAGCGAATTCTGGAACTGAATATAATAGAATATATCTGGAATCATAAATAGATCTTACATTAAAATATAGATGAAATGCAAAATTTTTCACCTTTATCAATATACGGAATTTTCACACAGGAGCCATCGTGACCAGAAAATATCCAACCATGGAAAGGGCACTGTATGCAGTCATCATATACTTTTCCACAGACGCCTAAATTAGCACCCAAATGAGGACAGTAAGCATCTAAAACAAAACTCTTTCCAGTTTTCCCGCGGAATATAACAAACGTTTCACCTAAACAACGAAAATTTAGTGAACCAAATAAGAGTAAATAATTATTATAAAATTTAATTAGTAACTAATCTAGGACTTATTCATTATTTACCAGCAAATTGTAAGATAAATATATTTTTATTTATGCATTTTATTGCATTGATAAAATATATACATTTAAATAAGAAAAAAGTATTATAGAATAAAGTATTTTGATGATACTCGAAGTTATTTGATGATATGCTCGAATATGTTCCTTCTCTTGGTATACTCCAGGGATCTGCATTAAGTGCTTTTCTATTCATTTGCTATGTAAACGAAGTTTTCGCTAGTAGTGTTCAATCTATAATTCTGGCTTATGCCAATAATTTCAAAATCATGCACACCAATCAAGATATCTTAATTTCGGACTTTAACAAAGTGAGGAATGGTTTTGTGACAATAATTTGATGATTAACGAATCCAAAACAAAATATATGATCTTTCAATTAACAATAAGAGAAAGTGCTAATGACTTGTTCAACACTGTCGGGACGTTTACTCCAATTGACTGTCATAAAGACTTAGGTATATTCTTGGATTGTCGTCTATCATATATTTATCACATCTCCTATGTCATGCATCAAATCAAGAGAAAAGCTGCTTTTACTTGTAGATATCTTTCTAGAATCTCCGACAATTGTCTTAAAATCTTGGTTTCACGCCATATTTGTATCCTGTTTTTTGTTTATGGTTTTCAACTATATTCATCCGGATATATTTCTTATTTGAACTCCTTAGAATCCACTTGGCAACGTACTATTTGGAACATCAATTCTTTTTGTGCCGGTCGTCACTCTGATAAAAGCTGCAATTTTCTGAACTTACCTTCATACTCTGAGTTGTTGAAAAAGCATGATCTCAATATTATATCAAAATACAATTGAGGTGATCTGCCCACGGACAACTTAGCTTTCAACGTACCACAGTACAATTCTCGTAGAATTCGATTTATTTTTCTTACCTACGAAGAGACTTGAAAAAACTTTTGAGATCGTTTTGGAATAGAGCTGCCAGAACCTTTAATGATTCTTATCTTTCAGAATAGATCGATTTATTTTTCTTACCTACGAAGAGACTTGAAAAAAACTTTTGAGATCGTTTTGGAATAGAGCTGCCAGGACCTTTAATGATTCTTATCTTTCAGAATAGGGGGGCTGCCCATATTTGATTTATATGTAGCGTGGTGAGGGTACAAATAAATTAATAAATAAATAAATAAAATACAGTAAGACTCCGCTTAACGCTGTTTCGATATAACAGTTTATCGAATTTTATATTTTTAATTGATTCACTTTGGTGCTGTTTTTCTAAACATTATATTCACACTTATCTGAAATCGCACAAATTTCTTGCTTTGATACTCCTATGCCATCTGACAGTGCATTTTATTTCAATGCAGTGCAGCACTTACGAAAGTCTGCTGTGGTCACATTTCATATTTATGATCATTCATCAATGTTATTTTATAGTAATAAAAATCAATTTTCCATGCGAAATTGTTCACAAAATCTTTATAAAATTAAATTTTCAGCTCATGTTTTCTAACCGTAATTGCATACGACTAGACGGCATTTTAAAACATTAATATTTGATGCCAAATCAAACTTACCAATCTTCAATTACTGAGAATACTATACTACGTTCGTTTTATTGATTTTAATATTATAATAGGATAAAATCCTGTCTGCGGCTTATATTATGCCTTCGAATGCGGTACCTCCGGAAAATTTAAAAAAGATATTCGGAATTTATCACTAAGAATACTATACTACGTTCGTTTTATTGATTTTAATATTGTACTAGGATAAAATCCTGTCTGCGGCTAATATTATGCCTTCGAATGCGGTACCTCCGGAAAATTTAAAAAAGATATTCGGAATTTATCGCCAGTCTCCTTTCTTAAATTCCGGCTGACCATTCCACAGGATTAATTATAAGTCTACCACATACTGATCTTTTTTCTATGTGATTTTAGATCGAGTTCAACTGTCTGATATTTATCTGATTGCTTGATGAGAAATGTCTCACCTATATAATAGCTGGATCTTTGATCCTCCACATATATGACTATTATTTTTATGTAAAAATAAGGTTGCTATGGTGAGTCATATTACTTCAGTGGAGGGCATTATTTACGATGTCATTAACAAATCCATATCCAGGTCATCAAATATATTTAAGAGATGGTGCCTAGATTCTTTGCCAGTCTGTAGTTCTAGATGAAAAGATAAAGTGTTTCTAGATGGCCGCTCTGCTCGAAAACACAATAAAATAGGTTGTTTTGGTCAATAGATGACGCCACATTCCATTCTGGAAGAATACTATGTGGTGGGGCGAAACAAACTCCTTCATGCTCTGCCCGAAAACACAATAAAATAGGTTGTTTTGGTCAACAGATGACGCCACATTCCATTCTGGAAGAATACTATGTGGTGGGGCGAAACAAACCTTCCACAGGCTATCCACTCCTGCGGAAAGGTTAGCCCGATTGTGGAGAACGGGGATCGCCACCATCATAAATGTTTTCAAGGGTTGGGACTCGAAACTCGAACCCGGGTCCTCCAGAGAGGAAAGCCGAAGCGTTTCCACGCGGCCAATCCGGCCGACCAATAAAATCGAGTTTTTTTTTTACATATTTTACGTTCCCTTTCCAATCAGTGAGATTACTAAGGGGGCCGGGCCAGTACCAACCACGGGCTGCATCCACAACAGTGGAGGGGGACCGGATGGTGAAGGACGTGGATCACCGGGCCGGGCCCAGTACCTCGAAAATATCCGGGACTAGACTCGGACGCGAACCCGGGTTCTCCTACGTCGCACGCAGACAACGGCTGGGACCTCTCCTGAAAAACAGGAGTACAACGACTTGGGTTTGAATCCAGTCCGCGAACGCAATTAACTATTTTGTTTTTCTATAAAATAATCAATTGAAAAACAGATACTTCTATGTAACTAAAGAAATACAACAGATATTACTATGTACTATGAAACTACATTGAAATACAGATACTACTATGTACTAAGAATTACCTTCACCATTTCAAATGATTTATATTCAGTTATATTACATTTATATTCAATATTATAGTAGATACTATTAAATAACTTTATAAAAATATATTGTTTACTTCAATATGAATGTGATTAAAGCTACAGAATATTCATTTTTAAGGATTTTATGATTTATGCTTAAAATAAGTATATTTCTATTATTCTTACCTAGAGCAGTTATAGAAACAGATTGTCCGATAGCAAGATCTTTGGATTCCATCAAAGCTATCCATCCATTGGGATAGACAGGTGGCAATTCACTTTCATCTATCCATTCCATATTTGCTTTATATGACGTTTTCTCATTTTTTCTCGGAGTTTTTCTAAGATAACGTATTTCTGAGGCATCCTAAAATATATATTATGATTTCAGTGAAATTATTTCAATTCTTTTTTTAATAAATTCAACATAATTTGATAAAGATAAACATTATAATCTTAATTTCAATGCAATTTAATTATAATAATTTAGAGATAGTCTGTGAAGAAATTCTGAAAATTTTCGAATATTGATTTCTCGTTATATATCGTACTTCCATAGGTGAATTAAACTTTCCTTAGAAAAAATGTTAATGATATTATGCACAGAAATTCAGAAATTTTGACAATATAATAATAATAATAATAATTACGAATTTAGTCCAACAAATCTTATCCTTCAGTGTAATTAGGAAACGAATATAATACTTTACCTGATATTGTTTTTTTTTCAAAATAATGATAACGTAGAACAGGTATTCATTTTATCTGATTACAGGTGTCTACTCTCTTTCTCTATACGAAGCATTGAATTTTAATATAATAAAATCTCTGTATTCTTATTAATTTAAAGTTTCTACTTGATCTCGTTACGACAGTTCGAGTAAAAATGCATTTGAACTACGAAGCATTAAATTTTAATATAATAAAAGCTCTGTATTGTTATTAATTTAAAGTTTCTACTTGATCTCGTTACGACAGTTCGAGTAAAAATGCATTTGAAATTACTTTATTCAATATTCATTTGAAAGATCTTTAAAAGCTGGATACTGAAAAATTCATTTATATACTGTATTTTAAATTATAAGTTTACATTATTCTGAAGAGATAATATAAAATATTTATGGATAAAAATCATTGTGTGTGACAATTAATAATTTATGATAAATATATACCACATTTTAAAGCTGATGCAGAAATATTTGCATATTTATGAAATTATTGTTAAATGTATTCAGCATTTCATTTTCGTTACTAAAATTTATTGTGGCATTTGCTAACGATTCATTAAATTAATCTGAATGCTACATGTCAATACTTTGAATTCATCTATTAAATTAATAGTCCTTGAAAAATCTGAATGTATCTTTTATTCAGTAGGGAATCACAATACACCGGACAATGCAATACAGGGGGCCCAGAATTATAGGGGGCATAAATCGTCTTTTGTGATTAGAGATATATTGCAAATTTATTTACAATATATTTTCTTTTGATAATTTTCGATTGAGTTTTAAATCAGGCAATTTTGTTCTTTTTTGTTATTTTCTAATAAAAATATCTAGATAAAAAGTTTGTTTTTTTGTGGTAGGGGACCGAATAATATTTTGAGGGGGACAGAAATTTTAAGTTCCTCCACTGGTTTTATTTTGGAATTATTAAAGTTAAGAGATTAAAATATGTGTTATCAAAGTCATCTACGATGATATCAACTATATGTTAAAGGTTATAAATTTCTATAAATAATCTGATAATCGAATTGTTAATACTGTAGATATTATAAATATTATGTAATTGCAAGCATAGTCAATGCTGTGTAGGTGATATTTAAATGTAATTAATTATACATTAATTTATATTAATAAACTCAAGTAAGAAACTTAAATTACTGAGCCATTAGCGTCATCTATTGTCAATAATGTAATATAAAATTTTGATAAAAATCAAATACAATCATATAGAATTAAATGATTCTGCAGGATAACAGATATGGCCTTCAATGACCAAATGTCATGGAAATTTATAATTAGATGAAAAGTTATTAATGGGAGACATCGAGAGCAAACAGGAGATAGTATGTTGGCCATCTTACAAACTTCCTTTTCCTTGGAATGTAGTCTAAAAATAAAAAACATCCAAATTTCTGAGGTTAAAAAATGGAAATCATTCAAACTTCTGTAATAATTACGGAATAGTCTGATAGATCTTTATAACATGCAATGCAGACGTTATATCAATAAAGAACTTTGATGACATATATTTTAATCCGAATACCTTTAATTATTCCAAAATAGTGAATATGATTAGTAAGTAAGCGATTAGTTGTTTTTAAAAACTCTTGTTACAGACCAATGGTTCTGAAATATTTTTTTATTAGCATCGCGCTATAAAGTGCTTGAAAATATTCTAGCTTATGTTGCAGTCTAAGTAAAATTATAATATATAATACTTCTATAAAACTATATTTGCTGCATACCTAGCTACTTTTACCAACCCACAAGTGTGCTGCTGCACACCATTTGATAACCACTGCTCTTGACTTTATGCTGTTGCCAATGGCTGTATACAGTATGTGTTATCTTTCTGCAAATATATTCCTTGAACTGATGTCAAGAACAAATAAATATTTAAATTATAATTATCTCTAATGAATTAATTATGATATATAATATATTTTTAATATTTAAATCATGAATTTCGCACAAATTAATACGTTTATACTTACCACAGTTTTGTCGTATGTGACTGAATAATAGTAGATAATGAGAATCACAAAAATTGTAATAAGCAAGTGAAAAGGATTTTCTATAGTGTGGATGACGAATGCAAAAATGTACTGGAACACATACTCTATAATAATGAATATTGAGGTTATAATCAGAGAAGTCATGTTACAAATTCCACTGAGAAGGAAGGACATATTTTTTTAAAAAAGGTAAATGTTATAGAAAAAAATTAAGTTTTCAATATTCGTATTTTAAAACTTTATTAATTTTCTTCCTTTTTGAAATATTCACTAGTAGAAAAATCTGAAAAAAATTATGGAAAATTAAAGGAATAAATAAATTTTAAATGAAATTTTTTATTTGATAATTATTATTTTTAATTATTATAATCTATTATGTAATCATTAAAACATATAATTAAAAATAAGAATAATATAAAATTTATTAACGAATTATAAAAAATAATAAAATATCATTAAAATAATTAATATAGCATATAGAAAAATATTTATTAGGGAAAAATTCAATCAAATAATTTTATTAGCTTGTATATAGAAAGAACAAAATTTAAACTAAATCTAGGGCTTAGATAGAAGAAGAAATTTTATTCATCACTTTTAACAATTTGCTATATATCCACAAAGTAACATTTATTTATCAATTCGTGAAGAGATGAAGTATTCTATTTTTTAATATCTGATTAAACCATTATCAATTGAAGTATAGACTTTATAAAACAATAATTAAACAAAGCAGCAAATAATAACAATAAACAATAGGTATTCAATATAGAATTGATCTTGAGAAATTATTAAATCTTGGAAATCAACACTGGCTTAAACTAAGAAATAAACAAAATGATCGAAATTTCTTAGTAATAATTATATTTTTACAAGTGTTAAGATGTAATTATAAACGCTTGATTAAACATGCAGAATTAAAATAATATTACAAAAATACAGAAATAATAAACAGTGTGAAATGGCCATCACATTGATCATCATTTATGAATTTTGAATTTTTTCTTTTGCACTTTTTTCCCACCTCGTCAGCAACTTTTACATTTTAATACTTTCGTTTACTCTCTCACCTTTTTGGCCCTAGAATCAAAACATTGTGTGGAATTTTACATCTTTTTCTTTTATGCGATTTCATTTATAATAAATCTATCCATAATACAGTATAAATGTAATTATAATACAGAAGTTTTTTTATTATAAGATAAGCGAAATTTTGATATTATTATTTGATATTATTCGATTTATATATTTATATATTATTTGATATTGTAGTATTCTACGCGATTTTATATATTATTTGATATTGTAGTATTCTACTACAATTTGATATCAACCTATCGACATAGATAACACACGATGTTTGATGCGATTCAGTATTTACATCGACCTTTACAAAAGCGTCGCGTCGCTCCGAACAGCGCACAAAACTTTAACAGTATCTTAAAACTGCAAAATTACTTAGGATAACTTCATATTAGGAGCTATATTTTTGATAAGTATGAAGAATATTGATTAAAGTTTATATTAAATAAACAATATTTATTTAACATTTCAAAATTTATTGAGAAAAACCCTTGTAAGCTCTTGCTCCGTAAATATCGTTACTTGAGCCAAGTGCGAATCAGCACCTTCGGGTAATCGCGTATTAGGCTGCACTGGGCTCATAACAGGTTCGATTTTATTTTTCGTGTTCTACCTTTTAATTTGTTTATTAACTTTTATTTCTAGCAGATAATATGGTTCGCAGCTATGTCAGAAAAACCAGCAGGGGCGATTATTCAAAAGAAATGAACGAAACGTGAACGTTATCGAAATGATGATTGATAAATGCAAAGATATCAATTACAATTTTTGTATAAACCATTGTTTATTTGAAAAAATCATATTGTCATATTAAATAACAAAATGTGTACTTTGTTACTTTGAAAAAAAATAAAAAGTAATATAAAGTAAATAATGTGATATGAGGTATATATAGGGAAATAAAACAAAAATATAAAGTGATATAAGTACACAAGTTGTTATTAAAATAATTTGTATATTTCCATCACTTTATATTTTCGTTTTATTTCACAATACCGCCTCTCACATTTCAGAGTTCAATCCTTGTTTTTTAACAAAGGATAAATATAAAACGATACAACCTATCTTAATGCGGTAAAAAGTATTTTATAGTAGATTTGTTTATAATTCTGCTCTTGCCAATTAGCGTACCTAAATAAACTTCAAAGCTTTTTTAACTTGCACGTACAACTTTACCCCGTTTCGGGTTAAGTGCAGCTTAGCTGACATTTTGTACGATTTTGCAGCAGATTTAAAATTTTCAAGGATAGATTATACGGTAATAGCTGCGCATAGCGATTGTTAACAACCCAATTAAATATTTATAAGATAGGTTAAAATACCTTCGTTTAAAGTCCAACTTACCTCACTCCGCCTTACATAAAGACAATAGAATAAAAATTGTTCGTATGGTTGTATATGACACCTACAAGTAGTACGTTGTCATATTCCAATATCCGATATAATTATTATCATAAAAAAATATAGTGCTATACTCGTATTTTGCCAATAGATGAAAATGAATGAATATGAAGTTTCGATACACTTCTTCAGCATTTCAGATTAGGAATACACACACAACCTATATTGTAAACTGTCAATAGGACATATTGGATAAGCATAAAAGCACCATTATTAATTTGATATCATAACATTTAATTAATTATATTCAAATACTAAAATATATTTATGCAATCAACCTATAAAGAAATTATTATTCCAGTGTTGATATAATTATTAAATTTGAAAAGATAAGTGATAAGAAAAAATTAGTAAAAATTAATAGATCAAAAATAATTTTATTGTAAAACGGGTTGACTTTGCAGTTCGGATGGCTTTATATACTTTTGAAAAATAAGTTTTGTCCTCAATTAATAGTTTTTTATGCATCCCAAAGTGATGGACAAGATGAGAGCAAAATGGATGATCAGCAACAGTTACAAATTTTCCAGATTGGAAACTTTCCCGATGTGAAACTTATCGGGAGAAAAATCCATCAAGCATTTAATGGCAAAATTTTGAACATTTGTGAAAATGGCGAGTCAGAAGTTTCTTATTTAAAAATGAAGAATGAGAGGAAATCATTCAAATTCCCTGACTAACTTGATGAGGCAAGTATTTCTGCCTCAGAATATGCTTTGAAACTATCTCCACAAAAAAAGAAAAGAAGGGTTTTATTTTTTGCTGATTGTTTTTAAGTATATTTTTGAAGTTTTCAGATAAAGGTGCTGAGATTTCGAAATTTGTTCCAGTTCATTTTCTACTCAATTTTTATTATAAGTGCATTATTTTGACATGCTGTGCCTCGTATTAATTAATAAAAATTCTTTTATTCTGTTATTTTCTTTTAAAATCGAGTTTTGCACTAATGTTATTGTTACTAGTGATTCTCTTCACATCCTTTTGAAGTTACATTGCTTAAAATCATGTTATAATCTTGTTATCAATGAAAAATATGAGGTTGGTAAAGTGACATCTATTGCCAGGTGACTTTGACAACTATGATTTTATTATTTTAAAAACAGGGTGAGAAACAAAAAATGCATTCATGCCAATAGTTAAATCTACAGAACTTCTTTTAAATGTAGGAATTTTTTAACTCATTGGGAAATATATACATTTTTGACTTGAATTTGAAAATTGGCACGTGTTCCCGTTTTACGGTGAAAAATTATAAGAAAATATGTGAAAAAGAGAGAAGAATGCTTCATGATTTTTCTCGCAATAAGTTTCACATCGGGAAATTCTCCAATCTGGAAATTTTGTAACTGTTGCTGATCATCCATTTCGCTCTCTTCTTGTCCATCACTTTGGGATGCATAAGAAATTAATACTGTACTAATAATTTCTTTATAGATTGACTGTATAAATATTTTTTAATATTTGAAGCGAAAAAGATGTTCGGTAGGAAAGAATGCACAACCAAAGTCGGCGAAGGACGAATTTTTATTATGTGATGATTAAAAATAAGATGATACTCGAGATAAACTAAAATGTCAACAGAATTATTCAGTAGGATATCGTAAAAGTGCTGTAAAGATAACGATATTGACAAAATCGAAGGCTGGAAGTAAACGTGGATCCGAAAAGATTAAATTTAGATCACGTGCAATAATTCAATTCGAAATTTTGATAAAATTAAATAAATCAATATTGAAAGCCACCGTGAATACAAAGTTCATCAAAAGAATAGTGTTGAAGTATTTATCCTTCAGCGCTTCTCATTTATTTATGATTTTTATAACGATAAACGAATAATTAGATTATTTTATTGAATTTGAAGAAATCAATTTGAATAACATCGATCAAGAGTGGCAACCATTTTAAGAATGGATGCCAAGATAGGCTAAATTTTTAAGAATACTACCCCTCTCGTGCAGATCCGAATGTTAATTTAATTAAAAGTAATATATCAGCTTCAAGTTTTGTTCAACACATACACTTAGATCATCAGGAATTATTTAGATCAACAATTTCTCTGTCTAAGTTTCAACGAGCACCTGAGTTCTTCTTCAAAAATGATATGCAAGACGGATCCTTCAAAATGGTAAACCAACGTTTTACCGTGCAGCCAACGATTGAAACGTGGACAGAGAAAATTAACTTAAGCATCCCATCTTTGCTTTTAAATTGTTTTCTTTAGTTTTGCTCATATGAAGTTCTACTGAGAAGGAAATAAACAATTTCCTCTTTGTAAAGAATAAACAGCCTTTATTTAATATTACTGTATACTATTACTTTTTAAACGCATATTGAATATTCTGAGTTCTGGTGGATGGGGAACATATCATCCATTTATAACAGCGCACTTATGGAAAATCATGTTCCAAGATATGTCGGATTCCATCTCCGATCGAAATGCTTCAACGCAATCCCGTCATAAGTTGGGGACTTCCTGTATAAGTTTTTTAATTTGATGTTTCCAAATTGTAATTAGCAATAACGTAGAGTATTTTCATAATTTATAAATTTTTGTTTTTGATAAGGTGGCCAATTCTAAGCGTATCCATATTAGAATTATCGATATATTTGGGAGAAAATGTAGATTTTTAGCATATATTGATGATAGAGGCTAAATTGATAAATTATATAAATTAGTGAGAATATATGTCAGGATATGAATTTGGAGACTGATACATTGTGTGCTATTGAATAAAGGAAAGACAGAATTGTTAGTTTATAAGTCAATTGAAAATAGTGCATATTAATATGACCCAAAGATCCAGAAAAGAGCTTTGGATGAAGAAAGATATCTACTAAAATGCAGAAATATTTATCTTAATAACAAATACAAATAAGGATTTTTAAGGTAATTTAGTCCCCTTTTCTATGGGGATTATGCATGGACTTATCTCCCGAATACGATACATCAGAATGTGAATTGGATACGAGTAAACTGAAAATGAGGCTTGCAAGCTCTCCAGTGGTTCCGGTCCATATAGTGTTTCACCGCAGGATTCCTGTGACGAATGTTGTCACCGCTGGAGCAATCTCGATTCCGAATAGGAGCCCACACGCGAGTACCAATGATGGAGCTCGGAATCACCAACAAGAGTTCAATCTTTTAATCACTTTTTACGATACGCTGGGATAGACGCTTGGTATATTCTAACCCTTTATCCATAGCGGTAAAAATAAGAATTACAAGTTATAATGAGCATTATAATTAAGATTAGTAAGAATAATATAAGAAATTTATCTTAAATACTGATATCGCTCAATAACACGGAAATTTTTGAATTTAAAATTAGTGATATTAGATTAAAATGCAAAATTTGTCTCGGAAAAAATCTGATATTTATGG
This sequence comes from Olivierus martensii, assembly GCA_000484575.1. Lineage (NCBI taxonomy): Eukaryota > Metazoa > Arthropoda > Arachnida > Scorpiones > Buthidae > Olivierus > Olivierus martensii. The sequence continues at coordinate 44,276 of AYEL01066319.1, forward strand.
AATTTTACCAGTGAAAGAGTTTACATTTTTAACTATTTTTTGCTTAAAAACTAACAGTAAGAATAATTTTTCAAAATTCAATTTTATAGGAATTGATCTACGAAATCGATATTTATTTGTTGAATAAAATGTATTATGATAATATATGAAAGAAATATCTAATTTTTGGAAATATTTCCAGCTATAATTAATATATAACGCTTAGAATTATATTATAGGCATATAATTATAATAATACAAAATTAAAATTTTATAAATCTGAATATTTTTATATTCTTTGAATAATATAATTTGAAAAATAACTCCATCAACATCACTAAGTCATTTAATCTATAAGGATTAAATTTTATTTTGCAGGGTGATTCACTTAAAGCAAGAGTGGGCAAACTTTTGGGACAAAGGGCCATACTGCATCAATGAAATATAGCCTAGGCCCGCACTTTCCCAGCGATCCCGAACCTTCATCATCTGACCCCATCCACGGGTATGGGTGTAGACCAGAGATTCCCAACGGGGTCGATGAAATTTTAAAGGGGGTCAATAATGATAAAGGGGTCTATTGGGGGTCGATAGCCGAATATGCACCGGCGATTGATCAGCATTATCAAGATCAAGATCAAGAGCCCATTAATTACAAGAAAATTTATTAATAAAATTGATAATTAATTGTTTATTGATATAAAGCTATATCTTGTAGTAAGGAAGAAATCATATGAAATAACCTGTGTGAAGTTGGCCCCCCCACTTTTGAATTTTTTAATTTTTTCTTTTGCATTCGTTTGCACCTCGTTAGCACCTTTTGCACTTTTAATAATTTCGTTTGCACCCCCACCGTTTG
>AYEL01066325.1:0-73320 GCA_000484575.1 Olivierus martensii
GAAACAAGGATGATATCAAGGCTACAGGTATCAAGAAGAAACGTAGAGTGATCAACTTAGAAGATTAGCACGCTCAACACATTTCTTTTTTACCTTATACATAAAATTTAATTAATTTGGAAAATCCTTGGCAATGATCACCCATTTTACATGTATTATTTATCCCGATTATCGCGGATTCGATTATTGCGGTATTTTTCGTGGCAACATTAACCGCGATAATCGAGGTATTCCTGTAAATAATACTTTTCATTATGATTAAAATGAATTATACTGGTATGATGATTATAATGATATTAATATTGTAATCATAATATAATAATAATTAATTATATTATATTATATATGTAATATAATTAATATACATTATATATATATATATATATACACATTTATTCAAGTGAATAAAATTTTTGGAGATAATGCTTGTTCTATCTATGGAATAGTTTGTGGTAAGAATGCACATCATGATATTTGGATTTGATTAAAATTTTGTAAAATTCACAAATACTTTTTTAATGTTGAATTTTTAAATTAATTATCATAAATTTTGATTAATATTAAAGAATCGTAAATAATTATTTGTTATTATATAAATATTTACTTCATAAAATTTATGAACTGTTGATATATTTCTTTATTATTCATCGGCTATTAAACATGAAATATGTTTGTATTAACTGTTGATATATTAAAGTTTTTTCACTATATGTCTGCTTGTTTTATGTACTCTACGTAGGAAGGACGATGGTAATCAAATAAATAAATAGGATTTTGAAAGATAATATTTTGAAACTAAAATTCTTCTTAGAAAAAAAACCCTTATGTATCCAGTGAAGTTAATATCTTGCAGAGGTATCAGCCGATGCCAAAAGTAATATCTTTTTGATACTGCTCTTGTTGAAACATGTCTCAGCTTGTCTAAACATGAATTTTTACACAGCTTTCACTAAAGGAGTGTTATTGATTCATATAGAGAAATATATAAATATATAGTTAATTAAATTAGCAAATGACTTATCATTTATATTCTTTCAAAACTTGACGGTAAAAAACGATATTACTTTTGGGATGATCTGATAATACAGTTCTATAAAGAGATGCTAATTCATAATTCATTTGCATAATTATTCAGTTAATTAAAAATGATTGTGGTGTAGGAATTAATGAGAAAGTGGATGACAAAATTTTATTACTCAATTTATGAAGCATACTGTTACAGAAATTACTTTTCAAACTTAATAATTTTAATATAAAGTTTAAGAAATTTGATAACGATTGCTTTTCAGAAATTAAGAAATTTTATATCGTAAACGATCGGATTTCATACTTACGTAAAGAAAAACACGAATGATTAAATATAGAAATTTCATGGCAAAAATGAATTCCGATTTTTATTTATTTACTGAGTTTATACTCTGTTATCTGTTTTCATTTTATTAAAATATTTTGCCATTATTCTTATTATTCATTTTATTGGTACAATTAAAACAAGGCTCAGTTATTAAGAAAAATGATTTAATATAAATTTCAGAAAAATTACTTTTAAAAATAGATGCTGTATATATTTGAATTAAATTTACTTCTATACAGTGGGTTCTCGTGTAATGTTGCCTCACTTAACATCTTTTTGTTATTACGTCGCCAGCAAAAATTAAACTATGTAAAAAGTTTCAAAATTTATAAGGCAGAGAAACGGAATAATGCCCTGTTTTCCTACATTTCTCTTCATAATAGAGAGAAAACGAGATAAAAACCTATAACTATAGAAAACAATGTAAGCATATTTTATTTGAGAACAAACTGAAGTATATAATATTAACTATGAACACAACGACATTCATCCGGATTAACTGAGTACAAACGCTTTGGTTTTCCACTTAGACGATCCGGGATCGAATATGGAACCCACCCTTACAAAAATTTATATACTAAGTCGATGGGTGATCGAATATGGAACCTACCCTTACAAAAATTTATATACTAAGTCGATGGGTTTTTTGGTTTCAGTTTACGTCGCGATTTCAGAAACTTAACCCGACTTTAAACGAGTTTACACTGTATCGAATTTCAATGAGATAATATAAAATAATAATATAAGAGGTATTTGTTAATTAATATAAAATTCTTAGATAAGAAAAATACTTTAGAAAATATTAAATTTTTTTCATCTTTCTAAAAAATGTGAAGCATATGATATATCTTTATATATCCGTGGGCCGAATGGCGTAGTGTTAAAATTGTGGCTTAACATTCTAGAAGAACTGGGTTCAAATCCTGGTCTCACACCTCTAGTTTTTCAAGATGGGTACAGGCATGGCTCTTTGAACTCGATCCTTTAACCATCCGGTTGACCCATCATGGGTGTTGGCCAGCATGTGATGGGCTGTATATGTCGCCTGATATAGTATATCCCTCGTGCGATATGGGGACACATCCGACCTAATTTAACTTCTCTATGTATCCAAATTTCTGAATTATTTAGGTGGTTTTCTACGAAACTTAGTAAAATGTTATCATTGTAATAAGGTTTTATGATACTAAGAGTTTTTTGATGATAAGAACTCTTAATAGATGTGTCAAGGTATAATGAATTAAATAATTTATTATATCTTGTTAGCATCTAAAAATATCTAGATAAAATTATAGAAATTAATTTTCCGGATATGTAATATTTCTAAAAGATCTCTGACATGTTTCTGTTGAACCAGGAACCATAACAAAGAAAATAATTTTATGCAATTTATATTAATGGCACGCATTAAAAGGTGGATTTTCTCACTTACGACTAATTAATTAGTTATTTTTGTCTTTATTAAGGATACATATAGTACCTGAGAATTAAAATTAATAAAAATAAATTACTTAATACGCCATAAATTATTGTACCTTCATGATGTACCGAATAAATATAGTTTGAGAAAATTTAGAACTGATTAATGCAACATTTTTCATTTAAATTTAATTTTTATATCAGTTCAAAAATAGCAAAAATAAAATAAAATTCGTTTGTTAAGTATTTTATATGTTTCTTAACCGGCACTCGAACCTTCAGGTATGAGAAGTTCACATTTACCATAAGTAGTTAATACTGGATAATTACATCTCCTGTTGCAACACTTTTCTACTAGATCACGTCCATGATCTCTATCGAAGAAGACATTAGTATAGGGACGAAAATCAGTAACTGTAAAATTATACATACATACAATTATATAATCATTTACATAAAATAATAAACTAAATCATGAATAAGAAAAAAAAATCCGGATTTACTTACGATTCCATGACCTGAGTTGATCGTGCATGCCTGTACCAACCAGTTATATAGGGCACGATCACAGGCTTGTATACTTCCAACTTGCATTCCTAAAAAGCAGAACGATTAAAATAAAGTAAAAATTAATGTAAAGTCACGTTTAGTATAAAATAAACGTGACTATACATTAATTTCATGTAAATTGTGATATAAACATATTTTATTATCGTCAAATAATGAAGTCGGCCGGATGGCCACGTGGTAAAGATGTGGCTTACTTCTCTGGAGAAATCGGGTTCAAATCCGGATCCCACATCTCCAGTTTTTTAGGAAGGGTCCACTTCAACCATCTGATTGACCCCATCATGAGTGCTGGCCAGCATGTGATGGGCTCTATAAGTGGCTGCCGCCAGGTACAAAAACTTCATTAGTTAGATTAAGCCGCCTCCCATGAGGATATGGCGGCTTAATCTAACTAGCCTAATTTAACAATTTTTCAAAAGAGGTCCGGTCCCGGCGGCCCGTTGAATCCCCATCTTCAACTATGATAGGGTCAACCGGATAGGTTGATCTCATCATGGATGTGGCGAATCTGTGACGAGCTCTATAAGTGGCTGCTGCCAGATACTATACATCCCTGGTGCAATATGGCGGTTTAGCCAACCTAACTTTAATATATTGTATTCTACATTCATTATTCTCTTTTATATATATTTTATTACCATTTTCTCTATGATTAATGCTAGATATACTAGGCAAGGTATAAAAATGTATAGTTCAAAATAAAATATTTATATAATTTCATAAAGATAATTATAAAGACTTACCTTGAACTGAGAAAAGATTGGAAGTGATCAACAAAATGAAAACAAAACCTAATTTAACCTTTTTCATAAGAAGTCCGGTCCCGGCGGCCCGTTGAATCCCCATCTCCAACTATGATAGAGTCAACTGGATAGGCTGATCCCATCATGGATGTGGCCAGCCTGTGATGAATTCTATAAGTGGTCGCTACCAGATACAGTATGTCTCTCGTGCAATATGGCGGTTTAGCCAACCTAACCTTAATATAATGTATTCTACATTCATTATTCTCATTTATATATTTTTATCATCATTTTCTCTATAATTAATTCTAGATATACTAGGCAATGTATAAAAATATATAGCTCACAATAAAATATTATTTATATAATTTCATAAACATAATTATAAAGACTTACCTTGAACTGAGAAAAGATTGGAAGTGATCAACAAAATGAAAACAGTGCTCAAGAAGAACATATTTTTTGCTTCCCTAAAATCTGGTTGAATACAACTGAAGAATATGAAAGATAGTTGCAAGATCATATTTATATCGTGCAAAATTTAATACGTGATTTACGCTTGTGAAGCAGATAATAATTTTAGATCACGATAGTTTTAAGAAATTTTATATTAATTAATAAATTAAGTAATATTATACGAAATACGATAAGGTTTTAGTTTATTTATTACTACTTTATCAGAAAGTTTTATTTTCAATTGTGTTTCAATTTCCCGTGAAATAATCACACTAGAAAACTATAAATAACTGAAAGTAAAATGTTTTGATGAAGTAGCAGCAAATATTTTTATTCGAATTGATGTTATTTTTGTTATTTCTGTCATTAATTCATTGTTGTTTATAGTGCAGCAGTGATGTTTTTTCTATCATCCTTCAATACAATCGATACTTTTGATATAGAAAAGTATCAAAGCAAATTCAGCAACGGAATTAATAATAAGGAAATTGTCGAATTATTTAGATTTTTTTAAAATACAGTGGTACCTTGGTTAACGACGGTAATCCTGGAACAGATAACCATCGTTATCCATGGCGGGATTTCCCATAAGATTTAACTGAAAATTGATTAAAGTAAGACTCAGTTTAACGCTGGCGATACGTTCCAACAAAATCAAGCGCTAAATGAAACAGCGAATTGTCGAACTATTTAGATTTTTTAAAATATAATGGTATCTTGGTTAAGGACATTAATCCGTTTCAGAATTACCGTCGTTATCCATGGCGGGATTTCCCATAAGATTTAACTGAAAATTGATTACAGTAAGACCCCGTTTAACGCGGGCGATACATTCCAACAAAATCAAGCGCTAAATGAAACAGCGTTAAACGAGGTCATTTTAACATTTAAATAATGGAGATATGTGAAACAGGATAGCGAATTAAAAAATATACGTACCATTTTTGTTCAGTTTTATTTTCAATTGTGTTTTAATTTTCCGTGAAGTAATCACACTAGAAAACTATAAATAACTGAAAGTAAAATGTTTTGATGAAGTACCAGCATTAAGAAGTCATCTAACTTAGTTTGCCTTTTTCCTCTTTCGTTCAGTAAGCAATTGTCGATAATCAGACATTGCAACCCATGACACTTCGTCTTGCCTTTAAACTTCTATCAAAATGTGGATCTTTTGTATAAACTGATCCATAATTTCCATAATAGAGGCTAAAATTTATTGAGAAAATACTTTACAAGTTCTTTTTGCTTCTCATCCTCAGAAACGCTAACTTACTTGTCTTCGTGCGATTTTAAATTTATGTGAGTATAACAGTTTGAAAAACCGCGCATAAAGTGAATAAAAAAATATTGAATTCGAAAAAATCCGCGTTATATCGAAACAGCGTCTCTAACTTACTTGTCTTCGTGCGATTTTGAATTTATGTGAGTATAACAGTTTGAAAAACCGAGCATAAAGTGAATAAAAAAATATTGAATTCGAAAAAATCCGCGTTATATCGAAACAGCGCGAAGCCGTATCTCGGTGTCAGAGTTAAAACTGTCCATTAAAATATAGGAAATATTGTGAATTGCACTTGGGTAGCATCCATAAACTGCATCACGCTATTAAGTATGGGATGGGGTAATAGATTTGTGACAATAAATGATATAAGGAAGGGAGAGTGTCGTTAAAATTGTGACACCACATTATAAAAATAATTAGTTTTTTACCTTTCTATGATAAAAATTTTTATGCGCAATTGTTTGAAAATAAAGATTGTAATATAAAATATTTAGAAATAAATTTGTTATAAAATGTATGATATATATATATAGTTAGTAAACATTTATATCTAATTATTTGACGGTTTATTTGGAAATTAAAGAATACAGTACATAACAAAGTATATACAAAGTATTCATGTAAATTTATTCATATTTTCTATTATTATAAATATATTTTTTTAATTTTAATTTTTATGTAAAATCAGAGAAAAAATTTTTAATTAGAAGGTCTTCAATTTATGGCATCACCATCAGGGGTGTCAAGCTTGTTATGACGAAAAATAATAAAGAAATGCGGTCAAAAGTGCTTAAAACAGCGTGACGTTTTTGATGAATGATCCCTAGGTATTTGGATGAATTCAGAAAATGCACTAAGAAATCTCCGATAGAGAAAATAAATAATGACGTCACAACGCGAGGATTGACGAACGACAGAAAGGAATGAAAGAAAGTCGAATGACGTCATCATTTGTTGAACAGTTTGACTTGAAACTGAAGATTGACGTCATATTGCGGGATAACGTGACGTCATTCTTCTTCTCCAGCAGAGAATTTCTAAACTCAGCCTAAGTTTAAAGTTTTCCTGATGATTTTTTATGATTTGTATATTAGTTATTAATATTTTCTGTATGAATTAAAACCATAATGTGTACAAATTTAAATTTGCATATTCGTAAGATAAATAATGGATTCAGTGCATGAAGATGAAGAATGACGTCACAACGCGAGGATTGACGAATGACAGAAAGGAATGAAAGAAAGTCGAATGACGTCATCATTTGTTGAACGATTTGACTTGAAACTGAAGATTGACGTCATATTGCGGGATAACGTGACGTCATTCTTCTTCTCCAGCAGAGAATTTCTAAACTCACCCTAAGTTTAAAGTTTTCCTGATGATTTTTTATGATTTATATATTAGTTATTAATATTTTCTGTATGAATTAAAACCACAATGCGTACAAATTTAAATTTGCATATTCGTAAGATAAATAATGGATTCAGTGCATGAAGATGATAATGAAAATGAATAATATAGAGGAAGCCAAAAATTTGATCACATTGATGGAAAATGAAGTTTGGACTTTAATTTCTTCCAATGATAAATTATCTTAGTGTATGGGATTTTAGAGATATTTAAATAATAAAATATCAAAATTTATCTATTTTTTGGATTTTCTCAAAATTAAGGAAATAAATAAACTCCTTAGCTCTTTTACTTTTCCTTAGTTATTTTCCTACATATCTATTTCCTCTTTACTTTATTCAACCACGAAACACTGCGAAATCACTATTTTTTTAAATCTAGTTTAAATTAAAAGAACGGACAACATTATCAGGAAACTGGATTTTTTCACACACTTTTAAATCGTGGATCGCACTCTACATGAAGTTTTATAAAGGGCAAAATTCAATCATCGATCATAATTTTTGACATTTTCAATCGATTCCATTCCATTTTGTCAAGAAAATTATGGAGCGAAAAACTAGTATTTGCCTCAGTCAAATAATAGTTCTTGACTGAGGCAAGAACTAGTATTTGACTGAGGAATATGGAGCGACTACTATCTTCAGTCAAGTATTTGACTGAGGATAGTCGCTCTATATTCGGACATTCGCTCCATATGCGGATAGTCGCTCCATATGTGAACTAGTATTTGACTAGGGAACTAGTATTTGACTAAGGAAGTTACTAGTAGAAAGGAGAACTAGTATTTGACTAAGGAAGTTACTAGTAGAAAGGAGAACTAGTATTTGACTGAGGAAGTTACTAGTAGAAAGGAGAACTAGTATTTGACTGAGGAAGTATGGAACGAAAAACTAGTATTTATTTATGGAAATAAATGGCCATAAATAAAAATTTTCATTGTTAATGAATAATTAGATTATTATTATTTAATTTCCCTATCATGATTATTTCTTTTGGCATTAGAAATTTAATAAAGTTAATTATTCAAGTTAAACAATAAACATTACAGTTTCAAATTTCTACAGTAGCAAATATAATGAGAAAAATTAAAAGTTTGAGATATCATATTTTGATGAATTTGCACTTTGAATAAGAAATTTATTTAATAGTATATACTATATATTCATTATATTATTCGTTTCAATTTAAACAAAGTTGAATTACAATATTCAAAATTATTAAGTATAAGAGATAGAATCTTATCTAAATTCTGAATACACAACATAATTAATTCATTCATTTAATTTATATGTAAAATATTATAAATGTCAGAAATGAAAATTTTACATTTGTGACTTTATTGATAAAATACTATTTTCTGTTTTTAAATGCAAACAGAATATTTTTTGGGTTTTATTTTGATTGTTTTGCATTATGCGATTAATAAATTAAAAGAGTATCATATTGTCACGTTTTGTGGGTTTACGAGATCGAAGAGATAACGTTTTGAGGATAATAATAATAATAATAATTATTATTATTATTATACATTTTGAGGATGACAAAATTGTTTCGCATAATGCATACTTTATCATGCATTCACTATATCATGCATTTCTTTAACAAAATTTAATCTTTTTTAATGCGAAACAAATAAATATTAATATCTTTGCATTATTTTTATTAAAATTATTTTGACATATACAGTGTACTGTTTTAGCACAAACCTATTTACAACAGAAAAATATGACTATCCCCTGTGATTTGATGCAGAACATGTGCCAATAATCTTAGAAGCGTTTTCTTTTATTTTTCTGTTATTTTAACATTATATTGTGTTGCTTCATGTGATTTACTATACTCTTATATTATGATCTAAATATAAATTTCAATCATAAAATTAACCTATTAATAATCATTGAAGTGATTATTAATAAGTTACTTCATTTCTTTCTAAATTATCGATGCAATCTACTGAGTATTTCTTTAACAATTTTTGTTTTTAGTAGTAATCATTTCACTTTCAATATCTCTTTAAAAAATTATTCGCATTAGGCTATTCTGCAGCTCTTAACAGTAGTTTCATCGCCACAAATACAATTTACAAGTACTATACAGCAAGGGTGGCCAAAGTCACGCGTCATGTTGGCATCGTCAGCGAATTTAAAATTTTGTCTAAATGCTCTGCTGCCACCAGCTATTCTGTTTTGGGCCATATTCAGCAATAAAGCAAAAGTTTGGCTTTAGTTGTCTAGAGAAGGCACTATTCAGTAAAAGAGAGTCATCCAATACTTAAGACGATCGACTATAAATCGTCCTGCGATCGACCTTTTGGCCATCCCTGCTATACAGTAATGCACTATACAACTTATTATGATAGTCATTAAGTATGCAATATTCCTCATTATTATCCTTACAATTGTGTCTAATAACAATAAATTTTTTCTTAACGTAAATTTTTCCAAAATGAATTGGAGGATATATTTTAAGAAAAACTTGAAAATATTCATATTTCAATTTTAGCAGTCAAATTGTAGCATCTGTGTCATAAACAAATTATTTAAAAATGACAATTTTTAGTTTTCTTTTATAACTTATGTGATATAAAACCAAATTATCAATATGAAAATATCTAAATGAAAGATTTTTATCTAAATACTATATGTTATTCCACAAATAAATACCGATAATCTTAAGTGTTATCATCAGGTTTTCTGAAAATTGTTAGAAATCAATGCAACAAAGAAAAAAAATGTATTATCAGAATTTTATAAATTGATTTATTTGAATTAATAATTAGAAATAATTCTCCATTTGCAATAAACTTGGTTTCATGTAGTATATTATATGGAAACTGAAAAATCAGCATAAAATATAATTTAAAATTAAAAAATTATATATAAAATGTTATTTTTATTATTTGAACATAACAAAAAGTATTATTTATGACTAAAAATAAATCTGTTATTATATTTGCAAATCATTTAAGATTTACAAACATAATATAATCATAAATTTATTGTTAAACTAATAAGGTTGATAAAGGAAAAACAAAAAAAAATTGTTTTTTTTTTTAAATTATCAGCATTTTTTGTTAATTTTTTCTAAATATGTTAGGAATTGAAAAATGATAATGAAAAGAAATCGAAAATATTTAACATCATATACCGTACAGTATTTGAATGGGCGTAATTTTTTAAAGCATAAGCGTTTTAACATAATTTAAGTAAATGCTACATGATGGCTTTCTTAACATTTATTAATTTAGCTTAATATAAATGAAGAGGAGATTCTTATATTTTAAAACAGACTACTATACATCATTTTGTTTCGAGAGAGCATATTATATGGAAATATTTTATATTAAAATTAATTTCTAATTTTTCTATAGGTTGATGATAAATTGATGTGTAATTAGACAAGTAAATAAATAATAAAAATAAAGTTAAAGAAAGTTGAGGTCTAAAGTTTAAATATTATTATGTATGATCTCTGTTAACAATCTTATTTAGGATTTGTTAAAATGAAATTACAGTCATATCTCGTCTTACGTCGTTTTCGACTTTACATCGGTTTTTTTTTTTTTTTTTGTTAATTGGAAAAAATTAAATCTATTAAATCTCAAGGCGTAAAACGCGAAATAAATACGTCGGTGTATCGATACTGATGATGTCACTTCCTATATATTGCTAGACGCTGCGTCTTTACGCCAAAGTTCACTGCTGTTCAACTTTCTACGCTGCGTACAAGAGTATGTTAACTACATAAAAATGAATAAAATAATGATTAAAATATGCAAAATAATTTATAGAATTATTAAGAAGCTTAAAAATGTTATTACCGATTCTACAGGTTATTTATAGGGGTCTAGGTCATTTTTAAAGAGTTTATTCAACTTATGTCGCGAGTCTTGGAACGAATTAACAACGTAAGATGAGGTATGACTGTACTGTATTTAGTTTACATAATTTTTTCGTCATAACGAATCATCATAATGAATCAACTGGATGCCATTTCTGCTAATTAGATCTGTGATGAAATCAGCTCTAACGAGAAAGGTTAAAAATCTCCAAACTTATTCAGAATTCAACCGGAAATCAAGAAATGAATTTTCGATTCTGAGAAAAACAGATCAGAAATCTCAAAGAAAAACTTTTGTTATGGCCATCTATTTTAAAAATATAAAATTTAACAATTTAATATTATCTTTTTATATTACAAAATTTATATTTTCGGCTTTTATAATTAATTAATTTAAAATCTAACTTCATATTTAATATTTTGAATGCCAAAAATTTTAATGACTTTAAAATAAAATATTACGATCAATTCTTGACAAATTTTTAAAATTTTTGATTGTTTTATTTAGGAATTACTGTATTTACAGATTATATTATATAAATGAGATAATAAAATTTGAATTTTTAAGAAATTATCATCAATCAGCTTCATTTAATCATTTTAAATTAAATATATTACCTATGATTTAAATTCATATTTATTAAAATGAAAATTTTAAAAATACTTTTACCAGTCATTCTTCATTCCTGAACTGCAATTAAAAACGAAAAACATGTATTAAGATTATTTTATTTAAAATGCTAAATATTGCTATTGTTAATATTCAAGAAAGTATGAAATATACAATTACATAATATGCACTATCTACAAAAAATATGACTTAGCATAAATAGATATTAAATGTTTATATACACTAAAGTGTATATAGTATATTTGGTATAATATAATTTTTACTTTAAAAATTTTTGACATTATATAATCTTTTTTGTTTGAAAAAATATGAAATTTAATAAAAATACGGAATTTTAAAAGATAAAAATTTTATCATTTTATATATACATTAAATTTACATATTAAATTAAAGTTACAACCTATATCCTCATCCAAATGTTAAGCCAATATTTTTTTTCTTTTTAACCAACTTTCCAAAAAAAAAAAGAAAAAGCGAGGCTTTATAAAAGACACCATGCTATTTAATTTTTTCGGTGTGTTATCCTCTATTACTAACTTTTAAATTAATGAGCAGCTTTTTCATGAAATTTGATAATGATAATCTGCCCCGATGTTATATCATTTATCTTCAAACTTCAATCATTTAAAAGTGGCAGATGCTCAAACTTCTGAAATACTATTTTATTATACTGGATCTTTATAAAATTTAGCAAGATAATCATTCCATTGAATATGATCTCGATGTTATATCAACTAATCCTTTATTTTCAGCCATTTAAAAAAATGGCAAAGATTCAGACTTGATAGATTTCTTTATTAATAACTTTTGAGTTACTTGATTTTTATAAAATTAAGTAGAATGATCTAGACTATTAAGATTAATTAATTTGTTGATTTAACCGTTCAAAAATGACGGACGTTCCAACTTTTGAAGTTTTATGAGGTTTTGATAAGTATAGAACGAATTATTTGATAAATTTTTAAAACATTCAACATAGAAGTTTTGGCATTGCAGATGATTTTGAAAACATTTTATTTTCGTACTTTTAATTATCAAAAAGAAAGCATTACATTCGAAAATCAGGTAGTTAATTCATTCCAAAACTGGTCGTAAATATAACTTTTAGATTTTTCACTAAAAATATAATGCCTCGTAAATTAAGATTTCCTAAATAATGTACATATTACAATAACGAAATTGTTGTTAACGTTTTATATTATATATTGAACCAGGAATAAAAGCACAATTTCGCAAATGAAAGTTTATTCTGATTAATAAACTTTCATTTTTGAAATTCATAGAAAATAAAACATTTATGTATAAAATAATAACTTTAAAAACAAACATTTTAACATTAAGCATGACAAATATAAAATGCTTACGAAAAATAATTTACTCTATATTTCAAACATTAACTGAATATAATTAAATCGTTATATTTCCGAAATCTTTTTCTTTTATTAGCCATATGAAAAACGAAAAAATTTGTAAAATAATATAAAAGAAATAGATATAATTAGTAACAAATTCAGAGATTTATAATATTCAATGTGATGAAGTAAGTTATAAATACTCAATGTCATATATATAAATTTAGAAGTGATAGGAACTGATAATTATCCTAATTAGGTCAAGTGGATTTTGGAATATAATTACTATAAATTATAATTAAAGATAATGTATATTATACTTTTAAGAATAAAATATAAATTATGTAATATATAAAATCTATATTTTTATATAATTATTTGTTTTGGAAAAAATCGTACATTTATTATTATTTTTTTATTTAGAAAATTTCTAATAGTTGAACTATGTTAGTTAAATGAAAAATAACTAAATACAATTTATTCTTTTTATTTAAAAATTAAGAATATCTTTAAAACATTTATAAATGTTTAAAAATAAGTTAAAAGCTATTTAAATATCATTTAAATGATGGATTAACAAAGAACAAGAATTTTTATTCTTATTGATATAATCATCAATAATATTTTCATAATAAATAATTACCAATATTTTTTTTTAAGGTTTAAATAAAACTAAACTGCTATAAACATTTTATGTTTTGTTTAATAAAACGGATATTCCTTGTGGATTAAACAAGATATATTTATGATTCAAAAACAACTGATAAAAACATTAACATTTCCTATTTCCTCAAAGGCAAAATTAGCAACATGAACTTCCCCATATAAAGTTTTTCTCGATATATTAAGGTGAGTGAAAACATTTCGATCCAAGTTATTTTCTTTTATTTTGGCATTTGTCTTTAATTAAACAACTGAAATGACTATAATGATTATAAAATGATTTCTATTATTGTTTCTTTTTATAATGTTAATTGTCTGCAATTGTGTCAAGAGAATTGTTTATCGTTTAACCTTTCGAATTTTGGCGTACAACACTGTTTTGCTATTGAGAGAATTTTGATGGGGGGGGAAATGTGTCAAAGTCTAATAAATAAATAAACAACGGACTAATAATCTCTATTATCATAATAATGCCATTTTAATACATTTAGATTTAAATTATAATATAAATTATATTTAATAATTTTGAAGTAATATAGTATATTGTATGTCGAATAAATATTGTTCCGGAAAAAAAATTATATGTACACTATATATATATATAGTATAAATATTATAGACTATCAGTTATGCAAAGCCCAAGCAGTGATGCATATACTCTATTTATTTTTAGTTTAGCTTCCCCATCTGATAATGCAGAAAATCGAGTAAGTTCAGTTCTGGTGGTCATAAGATTGACAGGAAACTGCAACTGCTTAACTGTTATTAAGCAAATAATAAATGTATTCAACTTGTTTTAATAACTTCAAATTTTTTATGCATTTTTAAACTTACGAATAAAAAAAAAACGTTATTTTTATTATATAAAAGTTTCTTAACTCAATATAAAAAATATAGCGAACTGGAAAAACATTTCAAAACTTTTATAAATATTTTAACAATTCCGAGAATCTGAAATAAATAACTCTTAACATTTACAAAATTTTTACAGTCAAAACGAATTTGGAAAATCTCCACAAATAAAAATTGAATCAGCGCAATGCTGTCTGTAAAATAAAAATGAAAGCGTTAGTTGATAATACTGTAATTACATCTCAAAAGTTACAATTGCTATCGGAAACTTGATAATCTTCAAAAATTCAATTTTCCTATAACTTTTGGAAGTCAAACCCTATGAGGAAAATAAACTGCTTTAAGCACATCATGTGTGCTACTGTAGTGACGTCATATTTGGGAAAAAACTGTGTTCGTGTTGCGAAGAGCGCTTTGGCAATGTTCCATGAGTTGGACATGCAGTAGGCATTGTCGCATTCAGTCATTGGTGAATGCCCAGCCTCATGTGTTGCAAATAGGTAAAGTTTTAATCAAAATTCTACATTAATTATATTTATCATAAAATTTATATAGCCTGTTTCAATATAATCAAAATCTCTTTTTATTTAATTAAAAAATTATGTAGTCGAAATATATAAAGGTAAGGCATTTCTTTGTTTGCTAATTTAAGATATATATAATTCTTCCTATTGTAATTAATAAACGGCAGACAAATTTTTATTATTATAAAAGATTTACCTGCTGTGTTTAAGTTGTTTATGAGGTGTGTGACGTCAACTGATAGAAAGGCGTGTCTCCAATACTGGATTAGTAAAAGAATTCAAGGCCGGTAGTTAATGTGATTCACTTCTAATGACAATTTTTGAATAAAAAAAAGGATTTAAGGGATGTTTCTATAAATGAAATAACTTGAATTAATAAATTAATCACTATTTGATCATTATATAAAATTAATTATGTTTAAACAACATAATAAACACGACAAAATTCCTTATAGATTAATTATGCTTAAAAGCATTAATTTGCTTTTTAAGAATCTATTTTGTTATAAACAGATAGATTATCATATAAAATTTATTATCTGCTTAATTAAAATATTATTAAAAGTCAGGCAACAAATTATTATTAATTCTATGAGAGATCTTTGTACAGGAAAAAATTATGAAAATTTCTTATTACAGCATAATCATTAATAACAAAATGGCAGCCAACATAATAACAAAGAATTTATGTTTTCCATTTCTAATATTTATGTAAACAGAACTAGTTGATAAGAATAACTTTAGACAGTAAATCATGAGTCAGAGAAGAACTTTGACTTAAACAGAAAGCAATTAAATGTCAAGTTAAACAATGTTAAGAATTTAGGAAATTTTAATATATTATTATACTTACTGGAATTGTAATTTTGATTTATTAATTAAAATAACTAAATAAACTGAACAAAGCTTAAATTTAGTATTATGACTGTTTCATTTTGGTATTACAAAATGAAACATGTATATTTCAAATTTAATTCATATACTGTATGTCTAGTATAGTAAAGCATGTTTATACAATATTCATATTAGAATAAAAGAGTTAATAATAATTTTATATGTATCTTAAATAGAAAATGCATGTATGTGTATATTAATGAATATACTGCAGTATAAATTGTGCATATTATTATTATAATAATGATTTCCAACTTGCGTCACTCTAATTACTTAATGACATATAATACTTTAATAGGCTATAATATTAATTAGCTTTTTAATTAGCTTATAAATTATGCAAATTTTAAAACCAAAATTCGAATTCTATTTCTAAAACATAAAAGACGAGATGCGTCATTGTTTTTCATTCCAATATTTTTAATTTAAAAAATTCTACTTATATGAAAAACATAAATAAAATACTCAAGCTATTCATTTATCAGGATTTGGACGTTTTCCAAGGCATAATTGTGGCAATTCTAACCTTAACCTAATTTCTTGGATATAAAAATCTATAAAGGAATACAAAATCGAAATTAAAAGTTACAGGAATTAAATTTTTATCAACTTTCAAAAGAATGAAGAAGGGTGGCTTACTTTTAAATATTTTATTGTCGGGGTCAATATCCTTTACCATTGTTTGGCAAACAGTTCAACGACTTAAAAAAAAGAAAGAAAGACTTTCGACAGGTGGCAAGGAACAGTTTAACTTTAAAATAACAATAAATTTAAAAACATTAATTTAAAAAAGTCCTTTATACGCAATACATTTTAAATATATATATATACAGAAACGAACCCAAAACGTTCTATAACGCAATTCTCTTCCCTTCACGTGACTCTTCCGTCTCTTAGCAACCGATCGAATATCGTCTGTATTTCATATTAATTTTTAAATATATAAAAAAAAATTCTTGGATGTACAGTATACTTTCATTGATTATTTAAAGTAAATTGTGCATATAAACATAAATTTATAAACTATATTTACCAGTTTGGAATGCACAATATTTATTTTCATTCATAGCAACGATGTTTTAAGTTGTATATGTATTTATAAAGATATTTTTGAACTGCATTGTATATTTTTCAAAACACATTAAAAATCTTATTTATGCATATTTTAATTACAGTTATATTGAATGTACATATTTAAAATAATTCATTTGTATAATCATGAAATTTTCCACGAAACAAATTCAAACAGAAATTTTGACGGGACATAAGTCACGTGAATTCTGCTAGCGAATTGATCGTCTTTTGTTACCACTTTTCAATAAAATATTTAACATCGTACATGAAATTAACGCGATTACCGCTTTATAAAACAACGAAAATATAAAAATAATTTATGCCTAACAATTATTAAACTATCAAATTGTTAATGTTTAATTTTATCCAATGACGTTATTTTATACTTAAAATCGACCAAAAGCCAATTTTTTTTTTTTTTTGCTCTTCGTTTTAAATTAATTACAGAAGTTTTTATAAAATTAAATTTATGCTAGAATGCATTTAAGCCATTAAAAATACGAGTGAAGCCAAGATCGATTTGTTTGTTTACTAAAAACAAAAAAATAAAAAATAAAAAATCAAAGAAATGTTTTGAGTTTTTAAACAAGAATGTATAAATCATTTTAACAAAGAATATTTCGCAATATTTACTATTATTATTAAAATTATATATATATAAATTTTATGCTGACATCACGTAGGATACTACGAAGATTTACTATTATTATTATTATTAAAATTATATATATATAAATTTTATGCTGACATCACGTAGGATACTACGAAACGTCTTCGGTAATTCTGGCACGGAGACTGGATTATAAATAAACCAAAGAGGACCATATGACCAGCTGAGCATGCGCACTCTTAATCCATCAACATTTGTGATTACTCCAAAGATTGCGACCGTCAATCGCATGTTCGAAAACGGTGAGTTGCAAACATCAAAATTTAATAATCTTGTTTTTTCTTTCTTTTAATTATATTTTTTCGAAACGCGTCCTTTATTAAAAAAAAAATAAAGATGAAAAAGAAAGAAAAAAATAAATTTCGTTAAGTGTGACGATGCGCGATATTACTTAAAGTATCGATTTAGTTTAATTTCGTGCCGAATTATTAATTTTTTTTTTTTTGTGCATATGGAGACATCTCGCGACTTTTAATGAAGTTTTTCGTTGTTCATTTTTATACTTCTATACGAAACATGGAAAATATGATAAAAAAAAAAGGAAGAAATATGGAATCTGATCGAAAACATGTACTTATATAGATACGTGTTTATATACGATTTATAAATATTTATTCGTCTATGTAAGTTCAATGTTCTGAAACATAAAAATCAAACTGGGACGATATCTGTTCGATAAATTTGAAGCTGTTCCCACGATGAACAGTTTCATCTTTTATTATTATTATTATTATTATACGTCCACTTTCCTCAAAAAAGAATTTTAAGCATACTATATATTAAAGCTAAAAATATCGTTTAATCCCACGCAAATCGGCAAAACACGCGAAGGCTTGTTTAGATATAAAATTATCTATAATTAAATTTATGGAAAACACGTGTAATAAATTAATGCTATTATATTAACTTTGATAGATCATCTTTTGTGTAGACTGATCAAAGATCTTATTCTTGTATACCACTAGTTTGTTTTTTTTTTTACTGGGTATAATTAAATTTCCGGAAATTTCAATTCGAAAGTTTGGATTAAGGCTAGACATCTTGTTAAAGTTATGCAATACTGTCTGAAATTTAATGTGAAAATAATCAATAAAAAGTCGAAAAATTATCGGAAAAAAAATAAAAAAAACTGTAAGTTATCTGTCAACAAATTCCGATAAGGATATCAAATTTTAAACAAGTAGAAAAAGCTATTTATAATGATAACGATAACACAAAGCCATTAATGCAGTTTAAAGCAAATGAAGAAAAACGAACGATTTTCGTATTTTTCCTACCATAATGCCTATAATTTTAAGCGTATGTTTTATAATATAATTATTTTTATTGCCACTTTTAGGGGAAGTATTCGAGTTAAAATAATAATATAATATTCAAGTTTTGGGATTAAACATTTGGGATAAGGTCAGACAATTTTCCGTGTATAAACTTCCTCATAAATTATTTATTTCTTTCTTGATTTTTAAATTAATTTAGTCGATATTAAAGAAATGGCATCGGTACTAGTGTAGTTACGTAAATTGCCTCACTGGTTTGTATTAAATCAGATTATACTTATCAGTAGCCGTCTGTATTCTTAATAGACAATGCCTGTCCTAAATTTACTGCAAACTTAAATCTAAACAACCTTCTGTTTTTTATTATTCCATAAAATATTCGCAGAATTTAAATCAAACAATACGAGAATTGTGTTAAATAAAATTTAACCTTTTCATTTTGTTAGTATAATATAGCGTATAAAATAATTTATGCTGATGATCTATAATTCTCGAAGAAACTGTGAGGTTTATTTTATTTGCAGAATATTCTATCGTTAAGCATACACAGTATGCAACTGTTTTTGATACTTTTCTGGGTACATAGCGGAAATCCAAGCGCAAACAGAATAGCAAATCTTCTGTTTACGGTATCATTGCAGCAGTAATTTATAAAATGCTTTATGGTATACAGTTATCGAATTAATTATTATCTTCTAATATCGATAAAAATACACAACAGCGAAAAATTTATTCAAATAAAGCGTGGGGATTTTTAAGAATTGCGAATTAAAGAATTCATCCTGTGAGTTTGAATACAATACAGTTCGAGGAAACAATTATTGTAAGTATGACAGATATTGAATAGAAACCCCGAAGGAAATAAACAGAAGTAAATTTAATTAATTCAGATTGATGGTCATAACAAATTAGATGGAATATCACCACGTGGCTACTTTCACTTTATCCTTTGATGGGTTTAGAAATAATGCAGGTGAGGTTAAAACGTTTCAGAGATAAGGATAAAAACAAAATAATCTGTTTAAAATAGTCATTGTTTAATAAATTTGAAAATTTTTACTTTCACGAATTGTATTCTAACTTATCATTTTATCAAAAACAACGGTTAAAATTTCAGAGAATATTTAAAATTTTGAATCATAAAAAATTTAATTTTATAGGTTATACATCTAGAGACAAGAATAGCCAACCTTTGTGTGCTATTCTTGCTCTCTTCATTAGGATTGGGATATGTTTATTTTGATTTAACCTATAAGAAAATATTGCCTAAAAATTTTTATTTTAAATGCATTTTCAAAGTTATAATACTGTATTCTTGTCATATTATGAATTTCGTTTTGATTTCTTTCAACTCTCTATTTATTTATTTAAAAAAAAAAATACTTTTGCGGACACTGAAAAGAAGAACTTTTTACCTTAATCAAGATGGTAAAATTCTGCGATTTTTTCCCCATTTAATTTACTTTTCTAAGACCTGGGGAATTAGATGAAGGAAAATTATTCGAATAAATATGACATCTTTTAAAATAAATTTATAGAGTTTAATGCTTCGTCGTCTACTGATTGACCAAGGAGAATATTGCATACAGTTTTATAATTATATGTTATTAAATATAAGTTTGTTTATATATATAAATTTTGTTAGTTGATATTTAATTAAATTTTATTAATATTAATTATTTATTTTATTTATTTAGAATACAATAATGAATAATTGAATATTTTTAAAAGGCCAGTATTTTGAAAAAAAAAAAAAAAAAACAATCCGTACTAGATATTTCAAAAACCAAAATAACGAATGATCTGATGATGAAAGGATTTTATGAGTGTTCCGCACTCAAAATTTACGGATTTATTTCTTATTATACAAAGTTCGCCTATTAATTTTGAAGGTGCTATGTCGTTTCTTTACAAATCTGGGCCGTTCGAAACACGAATGATGGTTGTTCAGATCATTAAAGTGCAGATATCTCTGAAAATATTTGCTGCATTATAGCCATCTGAAAGAATATTTCGATATACCGTACAATATTTTACAATAACGGTTAATTAATTTTTCTGTCAGGCCATGAGAAAATATTTCAAGAACACAAAATTGCTAAACATTCAATTTTAAACTATCATTCAATTTACTCTAATATAATATACCCAGGAGCAATATTTACTGGGATAAAATGTGTTTAGTATATTTAAGATAAAATGAATGATAGTATACCTAGAACTAAATAAGTGATAGTAGATCTAGAACTAGATGAATGATAGTATACCTACAGCCAGTGTCTTTCAGAGAAAATTCCAGGCCCAGGACAATTAATATTTTTGAGGCCCTTCAAAATTTAAAATAAAACTGTGGACAAGAAAATAAAAAATAATGATATTTAATATTTATTCAATTATAACATTTATTTATTTCACATAAGCTTACATTTAAAATGACAAAACTGAAAAATATACAGTGGTAAAAGGCCCCTAAAATCGTGAGATCGGGGATTTAACTAAATGAGAGATAGTAAACCTAGGATTAAATGAATGTTAGTACATCTAGGATAAAAATGAATGATAGCACACCTAGGATTAAATGAATGCTACTACATCTAGGATTAACTGAATGATGTATACTTAGAATAAAATGAATACAGTACCAATTTTGAAGTTTCCAGTAATCTGTCACAAAGTACTGCATTCAAAATTTGAAAAATTATGTAACTTATATAAGTATTTAATTAATTAAAAATTATGTTACATATAAAAGTTATTATTGTCATTTGAAAGATTTTTTATAAAAATAACTATAATGTTATATACCATAAGTAAAAGCATTATTTATGTTTTATAATAAATTTTATAGCGAAATTTTAATCATTTAAGATTTGATTAATGTTTATAACTATTTTAATTATGGCATATAATTCAAACTATACTTATTACTCTTTTTTATATTTGATATTTGAGTATTTTATTATTAATTTTGTAGGTATTTTGAAAATTTTTGAGATGTGAAAACTTCTAAATTAAAGATGGCCCGTTCAAATCGGTACGCAGTCAGTTCCGATGAGGAAGTAACGTATAGACCAAAATTTCATTCATACGAAACGGCAGACGTCACTATGACTTACGAAGTCATTTCCAAAAGAGACGATGGAGTACCTTTAGTCATGTCAAATGGCACGACACAGAGAAGGACATTTTCTATGTACGAAACTAAAACTGAACCGAAAATTGATCCGGATTTTCTAATCGCTTGCAAGAATTCGGACGAAAACATGCTGGAGCGAATCGTAGAAGATCTACCTTCCTTCCAAACAATTAATCAGCAAGACAGATGTGGTAGAGTAAGTATATTCTAAATATATACAAAATTTAATATCGATGAAAAATGAAAAAAAAACATCTTGTGAATGGTAAACAGAAATGTTTCGCACGCAATATTTAATAATGTCAATGTGGGATGATCACACGACATTGCTATCAAGTTAGTCATCCATCAAACGGTGTCGTTCATCATTGAGTAGGAAGAGAAAAATAATAATCAATAAACAGATTTTATATTAAGAAATTTTATTATATTATTTTTATTATTATTATACGAAGTAAAAATATCGATATGTCTATTTTAAAACATATTTTCAACTGATTAAAGTTCGGCTAAGTCATAAACAAAAATTATGTTACGAAACAGGTGTTTTATATGCATTCAACTAAAAACAATAGTCAAAAATATGAAAAAATCCAGAAAACTGGAAATTTCTGTTTTCGTTCATAATGAAATAAAGAGTTGTGGTAATAAATCTCTTTATTGCCATTCAATGACTTTTAGTCGGCAATCTGTTGCCATATTTTCTCATTAACGAAATGACAGATTTTCATTGTTTCATAGGGCGACATATCATGCCACATTTACTATCAAAGTAGCATAACGTTGTTTGTCTATATAAAGTGAGTCGTTTCGTGGAGATTAAAGAAAAAAAATCAATATTGATGAGTTAGAAGAAAGCTAAGATGACATTAATAGGCTTATACATGGACATATCTGATTATTAGTAAAAGATAGTAGGCATTTACGTCATCAGTGGCATAAATTTGAAAGAAGAAATCTATGATAAGAATTTATTTTTGAAATTTGGCATTAAAACGCGCACGTTAATATCGTTTAAAATTTAAATTAAAGATTAGTTATTATTACAGGAACCGGAAATAAAAATTACACAAAAACCGAATAAAAAAAAATTCATAACTGTATTTTCTTAGTTATTCGATATGCTTCTATACTTTTGCTAAGTTGTAAAGACGACTTACAGATGATAAACATCTGTCAATTGGATAAAAATACTCCCAAACGTGATTTATAATTCAGGTCAGCAACATACTATCCTCATTCAAGCATGGCACTTGTTCGAGAGTCGCAATGAATACTAAAATCGAGAATGCATCTTTAACATTTATTACATAGATCAATCGTGCGTAAAATATTGCATTAAAAAGCATTTTTAAAAGTACAAAATCATAACAGCTTTTAACTATAACTTGATGCATTGTTCTTTATGGTAATTATTAAAGTCAATTTTCTAATAATAGCAATTAGCTAAATTTCTTGACGTTCTAAGGAGTCTTATCGAAAGCACAAAAAGAAGTTCCAAGAAAAGATCAAGTTTATAAAGCGGAAGAAGTTTATAAAGTGATTATTAGAATATTGTCAGCAAGGTGCCAAAATAGCTTCTAAATTTATCAAAATCTAAAAATAATCGGGGTGAACATTTGTCTCTTTTCAATTCGTCTGACGTCATGACAATCCCACCTGTCACAAATAGAAAGGTTAATTGGTTAAGTGCTGATATATTCGCGTGCCATTCTGGACATTATCATCTTCCATAATAAAATTTTAAAATAATAATAATAAAAAATATATATTTTTTCTTTTTAAATTTTAGACAGGTTTATATCACGTGTGTTCGAACGGACATTTAAAAATGCTGGAAATTTTGGCGGAGTTACCTCATTTGGACGTCAATCTAGCAGACAGCGAAGGAAACACGCCGCTTATAGCAGCTGCACAAGCAGGTATGGTGAATTTTTTTAAACTCATTTTTATGAAGAAAAATTTAAAAAAAAAAAAAAACAAAAAAAAAGTCGCGTTTTGTCACCGAACATCACATGCATCTAAATAGTTTAAAATTTGCTGATGGTAGTTGTATTCGCTTCCAAATACGTCAGCTGTAGCAAGTTTTATATACATCGCTTTTCTTAGATGCGCATATGTAAAATTGTGCAATAAAAATCCAAGAAATGTAATTATAAAACGGAATAATCTAGAAAATAGTCAATCAAACTGACATCTTAAATTTTCCTACTACAGCAGACAACTCGGTTCTCACAGGCATCAGAATCCTATACTATCTTAAGCACTTAAATTGCTTGGTTGTAACCTTTAATGTACCGTAATTAATGTTTTTAATAGGAAGGACATTTTTTTTTTTAATATTGATAACAATATCTATTGTAACATTTAAAATTTTTAAATTCAGGTCATGTGGATATCGTTGGTCTGTTATTGGACAAATACAAGGATGTAATATTAATAGATCAAAGGAACGTTTTTGGAATGACAGCCTTGATGAAAGCGGCTCTACAAGGAAAAACAAAATGCGCAAAACTTTTGCTTTCCTCAGGTTAGATAACGAAATCATTTCTACTTTTTTTTCTTTTTAAATTTAAGTATTTATAGCGTAAATTGTTTAAATAAATAATACAATAATATATTCGATAAATACAATAATTTAAAATAATGCAAAAATAATTATTTTGATATATTTTAAATTTCTTAAATTATAAAGTTTGTATTATAAATTTATATTATATTATTTATTTACTATACTGAAATTGGTAATGATTTATTAATGCTAAAATTCAGCAACAGATGGCGATGGTTTTGCATATTTTAATTTTTATATAAGTTGTGGTACTATACAGTATTTATAGAATGGATATTAAAAAATTTCCTTAGTAACAGTTGTGTTGGCAAAGATGATTTAGAAGTATATTTTGTAAGAATTGTGCAAAACTTGCATTCCTACATTCCTAAATACTTTAACACCAGATTATTATTTCTTGCATATTACATAATTATTACATATTACATCTCGTTTAATAGAATATCGCTTTTATTCTGATTTCTATCATAATAAAAATATATATGTGAAAATTTGTAGGATATCAAATCTTTAAATATAAAAGGATTATTTAAGTTTTATGAAAAGTATCATTATATACGTAATTTTGTATAGTTTTAAAGCAAAGATATAAGAGAATAGCATAATTCTATTATTAATTTACACGAGATAATTCGTATTATCTTCAGCAATATATACAATCCGTTGATCAGATTCCATTTTTAACTTTGCAAAATTAGATATTAGTCCAACTAAAAAAATCTTTTCATGAAGTCAAAACTAATAGCTTTTGACTTCTTGAAAACATGTTGCTAACTTCGTTCTTTTTTTCCTGTTTTATACAGGTTGATAATCAGAAATCCGGCAATGAATATTCCGGTTCCATCAGTTTTTTGGCATGAATGTCGGAGCGCATTTTTAAATTTACCACGTTGGCACCCCATTGTTTTTTGGAGGCGCCGTTTATGTTTGATGGACCTATACTCCATATTCAGATGTTTGGTCATGCTTGCAACCAGGTTGCCAAATTGACTTTTTTGACACCAAATGAGCTCCCTTTGGCTTTTTTTAGACATGGTTGGCGTTAGAAATTTTTTTTTTAACATTTTGGCGTTTAATTGACTTTTTTGACACCAAATGAGCTCTCTTTGGCTTTTTTTAGACATGGTTGGCGTTAGAAATTTTTTTTTTAACATTTTGGCGTTTTTTCTGGCTTTTTTTGCTTATTGGCATTATATAAAAGTTTTACCGTTTTTTCGAGGTTGCATTAACGAATTAAAATTCTGTAGAACTATTTTATGTAGTTGAATCAAAATTCTGAGGAACTATTTTATTTAGTTGAATTAACATTCTGTAGAACTAGTGTTTTATGTAGTTATTGAACATTAAAATTTCATTTGCTTTTTCATTTAATGTTTAATTTTATTTCTTTAAAGCACTGTACAGGTAATCCTTTTCTGTTAAATATATACAGCATATATATATACATCAAAAATCCGGAATTTTCGAAAATCCGGTAATTCTCAGGTCCCGAGGTTGCCGGATTTTTGATAATCAACCTATATTACTTTATAACCATTAGTTACTAAGTGCCATGAGCTCACCATAACCGATTGACTTTGGAATGACTAAACTGTGATGGGATTGCGAAGTATGAGACCAATTCCAGAATCCCTCTAATAAAATCTGGAAATGCGAGTTCTGAATTTTATCCAGGATCCTTTAATGTGAAAGGTAAAAATGCCTTATCACGCTGCCAACGATGCTCCCATTGTTATTTTTATTTTTGCAATAGCGCAGGATAAATTTCATATAATTACGTACAAATGCCGAGATTTAAAAATTTTAAATTCCAAAACGCAGATAATCTCAATAGTATGTTCAGGGCTGATATTCAGAATAGTGTATTTAACAACCGATACAATAAATATATAATTATATATTATAGAAAAAAATTCATTCTTGAATTTTTTTCTTGAATATCAAACAATTGCACAAAAATTAACTTCACTAATCAGTAGTCATATTAACTATTTTACACAAGAATTAAAATTCATTAACAAAAATTAAACTATTTAGAAGCAGTAAAGATTGCATAATTCGAGGTTAATGATATAACTGGTGATATCTCTAAAGAGTAGTCCTCAAAATAAGATACACAGAAAATTTTCAGGCGTACGCGTTTTCTTTTGCACGTCATAAGTCGTGACGAGCAAAAAATAAACAAAAAACTGTTGTGTGGCGTGCATGCTATTTTTTCTTTATTGATAGAGATGTTCGATTAAAAAGTTTGGCCATCGCTTATTTAATTAAATTAAATTGAAATGCAGCCAAATTGCCAACAATGATAAAGCAATTTAGTTTGAACATAATATTACGAGTTTATAATAGAATGTATATATTTTGCTGCCTATATAATTAAAATATACTATTTAACAACCAGTACGGAATTATTTAAATATTTTAACAACTGGAACAGCCATGCAGCGATTGAATATCGGCGTTGAATGTGCTAGAATATACAATAACACATCCAAAAAATGAATAGGTACAGTACCAGATAAGCGATAAAGTTCAAATGTTAGACGAGGAAGCCAACACGATCTCATTGTTTAGAAATGTGATTTTAAATTTTATGGCTATTCCTAATTGCTTCTTTCATCTATGACTAGATGCTCTTCAGTAATAATACTGTACTAATTTGTTTCCAGTTATGGTGGTAGATTTCAGATAATGAAGACTTTAAAAGTTTCTTAAAATATCACTTTTATTAAAAAATTTCATCAATATTCTAAGTACCGTTTAGAAATCGTTCAAATTAAAAATCTCTCTCAAAAACCATAAAAAACATCAAACTTCTTTGGTGGCAGATATGATATCAGTACACATAGCAGATTCGCTTCAGTAGACTATGCAAAACACAGCTGCTCCTCTAGTTACGAACATTCGTACTTACGAATATGAAATTTCATTTTCAAATTTCACGAAATTTCAAAAACTCTTCAATAATTTTAAGTAATATGATAGCAAAATACTCTAACAATCAATATAATGTAAAAATTACACATTTTATGGTGGTATTTCAAGATGACGGATATTAACAATGGATTTTTACACCAAAAATTCGATTTGAAATTTTTCATTAAAATTAGCAAAATAAGAAACTTTTAATAAGTCAATTGTAAACTATTTTACAATATACAGTGCATAAAGTTATTTCAGTACTTTTGGAACCAAAATAACAACAGTATCTAAGTTACATACAAAACTTTCGTAGGAATTATGCTCCTAACTAGAGGAGCGCCTATAATTAATTTCTGCTGTTTGTAATCCTATAATGATTGCTATTATTTTAAGAAATAGTTATATTCTAATAATTAGGTACCATTCAAATTTATTTAGGCATAATACACGAACGACTGCATCATGATAAGTTCTAAAAAATTCAACTTACGAATTATTGTTGCTGATACTGAATTATTTCACCATGAATCCTAAAAACTATTTCTAATCTTAATATATATCATTTTAAAAAATTACAAAATAAAATATTGTATTATAATTCTTCTTTAGGAGCTAATCCCAATTTGTGTGATACAAGTCGCCAGTATTGTGCTTTGCAGTGGGCAAAATTCTGTAGCAGGTATTCCTGTGCCGAAGCAATAGAAAAATTCATGAAGACAAACAACAAAATTTTTTTGCACAACAAGTTCTTTTCTACTAGTAATAAATGGAGTAGCGATCCAGAAATAAGAACGTCCGTACAGGAAGTAAGGCCGAAATCGGTGGAGAACAGTTGGTTCAAGCAAAAATTAAAAAAGACATTTCGTCATTCAGAACATAAAAGTAAGAAGAGTAGCGAGTTTGGTGCGATAAGTAATATTACGTCTTCAGCGGTGATGTGTGCCTCTTCAGCCATTTTGCAAAATACCGAATGTGATCAAACATATAAAGAGATGATAATACCGAAATTGGAAGTCTTACAAGCCAATCACCATAATGGAAAATAAAGTAAACGTGCCTTATCACGCCATATTTCAGAATTGAAAAAAGAAAAGAATTATATTCTTGGAAATTGCACTTTTTCATCACTTTTATCTTCTATATGTCTGAAAGTTTTATTATATTCCATTTATTGTTTTTCTTCGCTATCTTCTACGCTTGATGATAAATCTCTCTTCATCGTCTGTATTATAAGTATATATATACAGCATTTACATATTTATACACACATTTGTGTGTTGTACACTTTGGTGATACATTTACTGTACTCGATTTAAGTAAATACGAATCATAATTGTACAGTTTATCTATTATGCAAAAATATGAAAATTTTGGTGAATAAATGTTCATGCTGTTTTTCTACAAATAAATATTTATGCTGCTAAAATGTTTTACAATAAAATTTCGTTAAAATCTGATTGTGATGTGTTATTAAAATTCGTTTTTAAGAATTTATACGCTTTATTACATATCGTATTATTAAATATTTAAACAGAACTCCATGAATAGAGACAGTCTCTTAATTACTGATAATCTTGATAAACGCATACATGCATACAAATTACTGGAAATGAACTAAACAAACTGATTTTGAAATAAAGTATCAATTAACCTATGAATAGTAAGTTATGCAAACATTTTCAAGAATATAAATTCTCAACAGATTAATTGGCAAATAAACTGTTACGAAAAGTTTTGCGATACGTAATTTTAATATTTTGTTACGAAATATTAAATAAGAATTTTGTATTTAATCGATATTTTTCTAATTAATAGAAATAAGAATTTGTTATATACTTGGAGCGGTTGGAATAATTTTTATCAGAGCTTTATAAGAATCGAGTTTTTGATAATCTAAGCAGTTTCGAGAAATACTGGCATCTGTTCATGATCAAAATGATATTGCAATTTTGTTATGAAAAGCCTAATAAACGAGTATCGATATTGCTTTATCATCAAACTTATCTGCATTCATAAACAATTATGCGATAATATGCAGAAATTTATTTTTATCTGTATTTCACTAAGCATAATTTTGGTTACATCAATGAAATTTGGTGATGAATTTCTATAAATATAGCTTCTAAAAGAGAACTGAATCTTTGAAATCTGAAACCATATAAATACTCGAATGATTCAGTGAGTCCAATATACACTCACCCTCACTCTTTAGAAAAATATCGACATTATTTTCAGACAATTCGTAAGTTGTTAGTGTTATCTATCTCATTCGATTATTTTTGAATAAATTTTCAGATAGGAAATTGCGCGCGATATTGTTTTATATACAGTTTAGATTTAATTTCATGCCTCTCATTCTAGGACTGGTCTTTATATTAGTATCGATAATATCTTTAACATATATCTACAGTTTTGCCAATTTTCAAATAAATCTTGTCCAGAAACATTGCTTGAATTATTACTACTTTACCTGTAGATAAAATTTATATAATCGTAGAATTCTGCAAAACGATTAGTACGATAATTAAGTTAGAGACTTTACAAAAAAATATTCAGCCATTTAGTTTATAACTTATGTTTTTCGATGTCGGGGAAAATTTTATCCGGAATTTCCCTTAAGTCATTTTAAAAATTTAAAGCGATACTCAAGGTCTCTAGCAGCGATATTTCGAATTTAAAATGTAAATCAATGAGCATTTGAAATCAATAATTCGATCAATCATTTATAATTTATGATTGGATTTTTCTGATATCAAGAAAAATAAAATTTTTGCTTAAGATTTTCCATAGTTTTATATTTTAAAAAAACATGAAAATAGTTATAATAATTATTGTTTGAATTTAGCAAGCATTTAAGCCAAAGCTCTTACAAGGACATTCGATATACTTATTTTTAATTAAACTTTGTGCTCTAATAAAGGAAAAAAATAAAGTTTTCTGTATAAGTTTTTATAGCTTTCATAAAAAAATAACTATTGGAAAATTTATCTCTAGCAGCAATATATACTTAACAATTTAATATTAGATATAACGATGAGTTTGAAAGTTCTATCTCATTTCGCTTTCTTTCATGTGAGTGAAGTGGGATCGATAAGTACTTGTTAATACGAATTGTAAGAGATTTTATACGAAACATAGTAGTATATAGTGCAATGAGAGTAATTAAAATATTTTAACATTGCCATTTTTGTTGCCAAACAGTATATATACTATTATACTATCTGTAAATTTATTTGAATCGAAGACTTTCTACGAAACATAGCATTAATCTGAAAAAAGTGTATCAAGTGAACAATAAATAATAATGTTGTTACGCTCTCTGAGTTTGATGATTGTGCCTGCAATTACATTTCTATCAAGAACTATTGACTATATTTTTGTAATTTTTTCTGGCAAATAGATAATGATTGGTTAGCTTAGTAAGAATAACATCGATTCAAAAATCAAGTATTACTGTATAGTACTTTCCGATCAATCACAGTATGATCATGATAAATCATGCTTCCAATTTTAGCAAAATTAACAAATTTATTGTTAAATCTGAATTAAAAAAGTAAAAAAAAAATTCTTGATCTTTTATTTTGTGAAAAAAAATATTGCATAGCTCGACTGAGCTATTAATAATTGCTGCTTAACATAAACACATTATTTTGTTCTTGTCTTCCAAATTCTATAGGATAAAAAATCTTAGTATTGAATTGATAAACTACAACTTTGGAATTATAAAATACTAAAAAGTGTTTTATCATTTCACAATCTAATATTGAAGATTTAATGAAGTATTCTCTAAAGCCTCGTGATACTACAGGGAGATTGAAAAGTCACGCAACCTGAACTTCAATATATTGTAAAACTGGCAGTTTAATTTGCAAAAGATTTTTTTAAATAGGATTTTTGTCTGTGACATTACTACAGTTGGCAACACTGCTAGATTACGCCACCAGTCAATAGTGGGTGGAGCATGTACCATTGTGTTGAGTCAGAGCAGCGATGCACACTGCTAGATCACGCCACCAGTCAATAGTGGGTGGAGCATGTACCATTGTGTTGAGTCAGAGCAGCGATGCCTTTCACGCAGGAACGCTTCTTAAAAAACAGTTACTAAACGACATATACAGTGGATTCCGCTTAATTGGGCCAAATCTCAAAGAACGAAAACCAAACTAATAAACTGATACATAATTTAAACGTCTAATTGGGACAGTAGCAGAAAAGGAATTTTCAATTTTTGATATATTTTAGGGATTTATTACTAAACGACATATACAGTAGATTCCGCTTAATTGGGACAGCCGCGTAATTGGGCCAAATCTCAAAGAACGAAAACCAAACTAATAAACTGATACATAATTTAAACGTTTAATTGAGACAGTAGCAGAAAAGGAATTTTCAATTTTTGATATATTTTAGGGATTTTTCGAAAATATGGCAACACTACATACACTAATACTTGTTGTGTGCTTTCTTAAAAAATTCCTTATATAAAAATTATAACATTTTATTGTACCGTTAATTTTTCAGGTTAGACCTTTCTACAAGACAATACAGACTAACACAATGGTGCGAGTCGTTTTTTCGCGTCCTATTACATACACATCGTCGACACATTGTAATATAAACACATTGACACATTGTAATATAAACATCCATTTTTTAGTAAAATTATAAGTAAATATCATCGTGCATAACACTAATGTATTCGGCAACACTAGCGTCATGAGAATCAGTTATCTACACAACAATACTGTATTCGGCAACACTAGCGTGATGAGAATCAGTTATCTAGTCGTGAGTCTGACAAGTGTGCATCTACTTAAGAGTCTACTGTTACTATCTTAAGGTCTACCGCTATCGTTACTGTACTTAGCGATATTCATTTACAGTGTTGATTTTATTTAAAATTTTTAAATCTTGGCCAAGATGCAAGAAAGGGCACACTTTCAAGTAAAATTGCTTGGCTGGATAAAATTAAAAGCCAGCCATTTAATGCAAGCCATGGTAGACTCCTGATATAACTGTTGTACCAAAATCTACCATAGCGCGTTTTCTACAACAAGAAAATCAACTGCGTGAGGAGTGGGCATTACAGAAAGAAATTCCAGGAACATTCAAAAGAAAGCGTGATGGAAAGGATCCTTAATTCGAAGAAGCATTAGATCAATGGATTTCTATAGTTAGCGGCGAGGTGTGAATATCAGCAGCCCAGTGTTGAAGAAGAAGTTAGAGGAAATCGGTAAAAAGCTAATAATTAGATTACCTATTTTAATAAAGCATTAAAATAGTATCTAATTATTATTTTTTTACCTATCATTTATTTACCTACGAATTAGATATTTTATTCCCAGTGCTGAAGAAGAAGTTAGAGGAGATCGGTAAAAAGCTAATAATTAGATTACCTATTTTAATAAAGCATTAAAATAGTATCTAATTATTATTTTTTTACCTATCATTTATTTACCTACGAATTAGATATTTTATTTTAGAATTTATTATTACTTCGTTTAATTGAGACAGCCCCTTAATTGGGACAAAATAGCTTAGTCCCGACGTGTCCCAATTAAGCGGAATCCATTGTACACACTTTTTTCACTTCTTTTTTCTTACAAAAAGCAATCAATTGAAAAGAACTATTTTTATTTTGCTTCTGATCGAAAAATAATGCTAATGACAATGTGGAACCTGGATAATTAAAAATAAAATTCAAATCAAGAATTTATTATTTCAGTTCATCTTAAAACAAAATGGCAGCTAAACAAAA
Source organism: Olivierus martensii (assembly GCA_000484575.1). NCBI lineage: Eukaryota > Metazoa > Arthropoda > Arachnida > Scorpiones > Buthidae > Olivierus > Olivierus martensii. The sequence goes on from AYEL01066325.1 coordinate 33,403, forward strand.
TTTTAAATATTCTGTTGTTTTTTTTTTAAACTGATTTAAACAAAATTTTTTACATTTTTGTAAAACAAAAATTAATAATTATGAATGACTAAAATAAATTAGAATATTGTAGTTCACTAATATATCTAATCAGAAACAATATATATTATACATAAATACGTAATACAATTTTCATTTTAAAAGATTCTAGGAACTTTTCTTATTTCCTTTATCATTATTAATTTTCTTATGACTAATGAATGATATATGGTTATTTGTATTAAATGATGTTTGGTCCAAAAAAATTAATCTTTGTTCAATCATACCCCCATATATATCTTATGGAAAATTGAATTTAGTTGGTTGATAATATAATAAAAGCTTATTACCTATACAGTAATATAACGTTGTAATTAAAATTACTGGATCGATATATTTATTTTCTAAGATAAATTAAAAAAAAAAAAAAAAACCTGATGCAATTACATTTCATTAAAATCAAACTAGTTAAGATAAAAAAAAAAAAAAAAAAACCTGATGTTTCACCTATAATGATACAACGAATTTAATTATACAATTAAATTTGTATATATTTTAATATAAATTAACTGTAGATAACATATTTAAAATAAATTAATTTCTCTGCAAAAAAAAACTCCATTATTAAAACATTCGTTTTATATGGTCATAGAATTATGGTTTTCTTCATAATAATGCAATAAGAAATATATATAAATATATAATGATTATACAGTCAAACCCCGATAAGACGCCTCTCGTTAAGCCGCTACCCTCGCTGACTGCCAAGAAATTTAGCGGAACAGATCTTCTCTATGTTAATGGAATAGGCAAACCCCGATAAGACGCCATCCGCCAATAAAAACAATTAAATGGGCCAAATGGCTTAGTCCCGACGTGTATTAAGCGAAATCCACTGTAGTAGATTTGTTTGGTATACTGGCATCTGGAAAAACGGAAAAAAATTTTTGATATGTGACGTACGATTGCGATTTGAAGTAAAAAATAAAGACAGCAGTATTGCCAACTGTTGTAATTTCACAGACAAAAAAACTGTTTAAAAAATCTTTTGCAAATTAAACTGCTAGTTATACAATATATTGAAGCTTAGATTGCGTGACTTGTCGATCACTCTGAAAGAAATCTATAGAAATCATTTCATTAAAGAAAATATATTCTAAAACTGCTGCTTCAAAATATTTTATTTACAATAAAATTAATAAATTAATCTATAAAAGTATCTCTGCGTGTTGTAATGTGAGCTGACTTTATGAGAATCTAATTATACTTGGAACGAATTGCATCAACTTTCGGTTTGACCAGAGAAAAATTAGATTTTTCTAACTGAATATAAATGCATATTTTATTATATTTTTATTATTTATATTATGCTTCAAGTAAAGATTATATACCTCATTTTTGATTAAACATATACCTGTATTAGCACCAAATAATCGAGTATAGAAACAATCTATATGAAAATTAAGTTATTGTAATATTTAATTGGGCGCACACACGTTTAAAATACATTAATAAGATTATTTACTACACGAAACCCAACATGTTTTTTTGAATAAATTCCAAAAAACATGTTGGACAGAAACACTAAAAACATGGAAAACAGATATTTAAAATTTAAAAGAAAACAACTAAAATGAACTGTATTTGAAATTTTATAAATCTACTAACATACATTAATTAAAAATAAAATCTACAATAAATCTTTTATATTAAATAAATTATAATGATGTAAGTGATTAGCGAAATCTTTTTCTTTTTGATTTCCCCTTACAGTATTTAAAATTGAGAATTTTAATGTTACCATATTTAAGTATTATATAAAAGATATAATTTTACAAATTGACCGATTAAATAAAAATTTTCTCTTAAAAAATTCACATTAGTTAGAATTAACAAGCACAAATGTGTCATACGAATGCAGATTTAATTCAAATTTATTGTCGAGTGAATATTTTAACAAATAGTTCTAGAAAACTAATTGCCTACTTTCCAAATGTTTCCTTATTTTAAAATAATTAAAGATAAGGGATTAACATTTTATTCTTATAATATTACTAATCAAGGAATGTTTATTCTATCATCTAATGTGATTTGAATTAATCATAATTTAATATTTCTAAAACTACATGGGCGTGAGAATATAAAGTTTTACGAAATATTAAGCAGTAATTAGTTAAGTTTAATCACCAGAAAACAAACTTTCCAGACTAATAAAATTTTTGACACATTGCACCATTTATTGATTAAATCATTAAATTTTGTCAATTGTTGAATTGTTCGATATTTTTTGAAATAAGATATATGAAGTTACCATCATTTTTGTCTATATCTCCACTAATAACTCTCAAACTAATTACTAGATTTTCATGAAATTTCGTTGTGATTAAAGGTCCTCCTCCATGTTACATTCTTTATTCTGGAGGATGGCGTTTGATTTTTATTAAAATTTTATTTTATATTATTCGACAATAGATGTCGCTAAGTGTTATAACTTTATTACTAAAAGTTAGTGCCATCTATTGTCAATAATATAAAATGGCCATTATTTATAATTATTATTATTTATATAAATTAATGTATAAATTTATTGTTGCTTCTTCGTAGATGTACGTAGTAGTTCTATGTATTGGTGGTCTATTCCCTGATTACTTTTGCCTTTAGAATTACCTACCTCTGTAGATACTGAGTCGTATGCTTCGTCGTAATTTATGAATGGCATACAGAGTGGGATGTGATATTTTTTACATTTTTCCAGTAGTTCTATGTATTGGTGGTCTACTCCCTGATTACTTTTGCCTTTAGAATTACCTAATTCTGTAGATACTGAGTCGAATGCTTCGTCGTAATTTATGAATGGCATACAGAGTGGGATGTGATATTTTTTACATTTTTCTTGTAGTTGATTGACAATGTATATATGATCCATCGTCAAATAGACTTTCAGAAATCCAGCTTGTTCTCTTGGTTGGTTTGAATCCAGTACTTCTTCTAATCTTTTTGTGAGGATGATTGTGAAGAATTTGTATATTATCGACAGTAGACTGATAGATCTATAGTTTTTAAAATCCGTTTTATTTCCCTTTTTATGTATCGGCAGTACGACTGCATTTTTCCAGCTGTATGGTATCTGTCCTGTTCGCATGCAGTCACAGAATATTCTGGCGAGTTGTTTGTAGACCGGTACTCCTCTTTCCTTTAGGAATTCGATGTTCATGTTGTCTTCTTCTGGGGCTTTTCCGCACTTCATCTTAATTGCTTTTTCAACTTCTTGCAATAATATTGCTTGGCTATCTTCTGTATTTGCTGGTCTTGGTCTTGTTTTATTTCGTAAGTTTTTTTGTGCATATACAGAAGTGTGGGTATGTATACAATATACACAAAAGTTTCTATGTATACGTATATACAAATGTTTCTATTCAATTCTGGGTTTCATACCTTCAGTTTTTTTGTATGGTTCCGGGCCCGGCTATCTCTGCGGTGATTTATGTTTTATAAACAATATTCTAAGTATTATTTTTCAGATAATTTTTATATTGTGATATAAAATTAACATGGAATATAATTGAGAAGCGCTATATAGCAAAATATGCCTGTACATATTCATACCGTTAGCCATTGTTATGCCATAGTAGCATCATCCATAGACGAATATTTTATATCATTCATTTTAGTTTGATTATAATTTATAAATCAGTAACAATAAACCATATATACATCAAGAGCATTTTAAATCTAAATGATCTAAATTAAGCCCTTGCCAAATTAAGCCTTTAGATTAAATGGAAATATAATATTAATGATCAGAAATAATTTTTTTTCCTAAGGTTAGTACAGTGGCCTGAATGGCCGCTTAATAACGCGTTGGCGTTCCCGCGTATAATGTGTTACTGCGGCGTAGCATAGGTTTCTGTCGCTCGGGGCAGATGCCAAATATGCCGCCACTCCCTCCACAAAATATGATATTAATATAAAGATAAAATTTTCTAGAGCAAAGAAAATATTAAGCTGCGGAGATTTTTTTCTCCAAAATTTAAAATTCTTATAAATTAGAAAACAAAATTTAATTGCAAAAACCGTTTTGAATTCCAATATTAATACGGTTTTTAGATAATAATTTATTATTACTTTAATAAAATTTATTGTTAATCGAAAATTATAATAAATATTATTCAAAAACTACTGACTATTGCAGCTATAGAAAATTTAAGATCGTAAGAACCAGATCGTTTATTGCGTACCGAGAAAATGAGGATACTGTATACTAAGCTACTCAAGCTCAGTATTTTACAGAGAACTCAAAGTCTCTAATTTGAGTTCTCTATAAAATACAATGTACTGTACATCAGGATCAGAACAGCAGATGGACATGTTTTCTATATAGTACTGTATATATGATCAGAACAGCAGATGGACATGTTTTCTATATAGTACTGTACATATATGGTGCATATACTATACTGTAAAATATACTGTTTTTTAGAAATATTAAGTTTAGATTCTAAATACAGTATAAATTACTATATTTTATTAAATACAATAAATTCGGAGTTCATTTTCATTTCTATACTACACGTGTTTTCGATAAACTGCCAACCCCGATTAGCCGCCAGAATTGTCCCAAACGGATGGTGGCGTCTTATCGGGGTTTGATTGTATATATATATATTAATCATTATTTGTTGAATGATAAGATATTGTATTATATTTTTACACCATTATTTGAGATTATGAAGATCTATGTGACCGAGGTATTAATCATTTCTGTGCAATATTATCATACCAAAACTCCCTACTATCGCTAATTAACTTAAATTTCACGATTTTTCTATATAGTGCATAATACTTCATATAATAACTATGTAATATTTTTACCAAATTCTTATGCCATGCGTCACTGAACCCAAATCAAAATGCGTGAATATACTTTGCTGTAGGAATTTTTTATTTTAAATAGAACGAATGCATCCAATTTTAATAAAGGAAACAATTGTCTAAAAAATAGAAAATAATTACCGAAATTTTTTATTTTAAAAAAACGAATGCATCCAATTTTAATAAAGGAAACAATTGTCTAAAAAATAGAAAATAATTACCTAAATATAAATTAACTGAGGAAAAAGGTTTTTAAAAATAAAAGAAAGAATAATTTGAAAAAAATATTTAACACAATTTCTTTCTGTAGAACAATCTAGCAGAAAGAAGTAATGATTAAAAACATATACTTTCTGTTAATTCTTCGAGCAAATCTAAATGAGAAATATTACTTTTTCAAGGAAGAACTGTAATGGTATCGATCATTATGTATCTCGTATGATATAAGTAAAATAAATTTCTTTAAAGTTGGGATTTAAATCAATGTTAGGAGTTTCAGACGCATGTACAATATAATTTCTATCATTTTTGAATATTAAATAAACACTGTTACCATTCTGCTAATACATACGACAATGATATAGATGAAAAACGATGGTGGACGGATAAAAATGAGAATAGGTATTTTTCGCAATTACCTAAAGATCGTACTGTAAAAGCTATAAGTTCCGCCAAAAATGTTTTTCAATTGCAGTGTTACGTTTATAATAAATTTTTCATTATTGGTAACAATAATGAAATAGTAACAAAGTAAAGTGAAGAGTAAAATTTGAATAGTTTCGTTATTCACATTATTACATTTTTTCATTAAACTCAATAGGACAAAATATAAGAGATAGCTTATTGAATAAACATCATCTGTCCTAATTTGCCAAAAGATTATTGTAGTTGGAACAGTTTTCACTCTATGAAAAGACTTTTTTTAAAATACATACTCCTATTATTAAACAGATTAAGAAAATTTATTTTTGATAAAAGTCTTACAGTAGAGATTTTTTATCATACAAAATGTGTCGCAAGTGTAAAAAACAGTGCATGTGATTAAACTTGTTTGGTCACAAAAAATTTAATAACAGATCTACAATTAAATAAATTATATATTAGGTTATAATTCTAGAATGCTTGATTGATTCTGTTTGTTCCTTTAAGATGAAATGATGCAGAACATAATTTTTATGTTTCATTTAATAGACATTTTCCATATTTTTTGCTCGATAAAGTTAAATTATCATGATTATAATTATAGTGAGTATCATTATAAAATTACAAAACCTGACAGCTTAAATCTTAATCGCTAGTAAAACTTAATCTAAATGTATTTTTTCATAGTGGTTTCAATAGGATTCTGGATGATTTTAGACAATCCCGATCCCGGAATTAAATGATCTCTAATCTCGGGATTTTAGGATTATTTTATAACATTTATCACTATCAGGACCGGCTCTAAGTTTTTTGCCTCCCCAAACAGAGTTGAAGGCCACCCCTTTCCGATATTAAAATTGGTTCAGAAAAATACAATTATCATACCAATTTATTTCGAGAAACATAAAACTACAAAAATATGTTAAATTTAAAAAGTAGAATATATATATTTTACATAGATTAGGTTAGCTTTTATTGCTATTTTTAGTTTGTTTTGGTTTTTTTGCACCAAGACAATCTTTTTCTTGCTTTTTAGACGCAAATTTTTCTGAAAGTAGCCTATTTCAAAATTTAATTTTTTTGTTATTTCATTTTACAAGAAATGACAGAAGGAAGTTTTCTTTATTTATATACGCGATTGATGAATTAAAAATCATTACTGTACCAAAATTTTATATATATTTTTTATTTTTATTTATAACTATTATTTGTTTATTAATTTTTTTGGCAAAATTCCTCCCTACTAAAATGTGCCGCCCAAGTAGACGTTTGCTTTGCTGGGTCCTAGAACCGGCCCTGTAAAGAACATTAGGTTCGCATGAAACATCAAATTCGATATACTTAATACCATCATTGTTCTTTTATATATTTTTTATGTATTATAATATATTATTCAACACAATTTAAAATGAAAATAAATTAAATATCGAAGTTTCGTAATTCTTAATCATTAAACAAATAATCTAACAATTCCTTTTTATTTTGTGTTATATCCAAAAGGAAGTAGCAAAAATTCTCTTGAAACTTGAGTTTTCAAGATAAAGTATTCAGGAAGAAAATGTATTAAAATAAAATACTTAACATTATCAGCATAGTGCCTTGATGTCTTTATTTTATTTCGAGACATACCAAAACTCGGACTGATTCTAACTTGATAAACCGCAAACCTGAAAATTTAAAATTATCATTCGTCTAAAATCGAATACTATTTTTTTTTACTGGTAACATTGTTTATAATAATTTACATCAAAATACATTGGCCTCGATTTTTAAAATTCTTCATTTTGAAACTTACAGCTGAGTGTTAACAAATACAGCTTAGCTATGGCGATAAATAGGGCTGAGTATAGGGAATACAGAAGCACGATTGAAAGGAAGGAGTGTGGACCTTCATCATTCACAAAGGAGATGAAGAAACACTAATCTGCCATCATCGATTTCTAGATGATGCTCGCATTGGTGATAGTTTGGATCGAATATTAAGCGAGAAAAAACTCGATATTGGTGATAGAATCGGTGTAGGGGATGAAGCTTCATTGGTGCATTGGTAATGGTTAGAACTAACAGTAAGGGGAAGAGGAGGCCGGCATCGATAAGGCTGAACTCACACGAACCACAACAGAACCACGCCACAACCACAAAACGGTGGTCTGAAGTCACTAACTAAACTGAAGTCGGTTTCAACGGTTGTCGCAACCTGTGGTCGATATCATCACAAAATTGTGGTCGTCAGTGGTCGAGCGCAACTCACACAGTGCGACATATTACCGACTACTAGCCGCCGACAGCTCTTCCTGTCAATCAGCAATCGGTAACGGATTGCGCATATATAGCCTGTGCGCAGTCCGTTACCGACTGCGCATATAAGTGGTTCGCGAATGGTTGATTTCGACCACAACCCAACCACACGCTAACCACCGTTTTATGGTCGTGGTGTGGTTCTGTTGTGGTTCGTGTGAGTTCAGTTTTATACAGTAGTCTTGAGATCTTCGAGCTCAACTTATGGAAACATTAATGCGTGGAAATATATACATATCGGACGTATGCATTCTATCTTATCTTTTGCATGAGGGCTATATTCAAAGTTGAAACTTTATGTTGATCATAAATTATATACTGGTAGACGTTTACATTCTAATATTTATCTTCCAAATACAATAAACCTAAATTTAACAAGATTAGAAAATTGCGGAAATTCTCATATAACACGATACTTCTATAACACGGTTTTTGCTTAACATTTAGAAAATTACATTTACTTTCCTGTAATACAAAATGCAATCATTGGGAAATATTTTGCTAAAATTAGTCATAAATGCAATTTCGCTAGTTTGCCGTGCGATGGGCGATACGCAATCTATTTTCGATTTGAAATTGAGTTAAATTGAATTAATTTTAAAATTGAGTTAATTATTGATCATAAACCTTTTTGGGTATGTGTTAAAGAACAATTGTTTTGTAGCGGGCTTGATTACAGATTTTGTAAAGAAAGCAGAAGATACACATACTTTAATTGCAGAAAAAAGTTCAGAGTGAAGTAGATATTGATAAAAAGTAAAAATATTCTCGTTTTAAATGAACAGTGTAGCGAAGACATAATTATTAAATGAATATTATAGAATATAGGCTGTATACTTTTTTCTTTCTTTGTTCAGAGAGTGAAGTAGATATTGATAAAAAGAAAAAATATTCTCTTTTTAAATGAACAGTGTAACGAAGACATAATTATTAAATGAATATTATAGAATATAGGCTGTATACTTTTTTCTTTCTTTTTGTTTTACATATATTGTTTTTTGGGTCTTACGTATATATATTTTCTTTATGTTTTGTGTTATCAATATTCTTAATAAAAATTAAGCTTCTTATGTGGATTTAAAGAATGTTATTTGTTTTTAATTAGTTTTGGAACGTAATTCTCTTTTTGTGATCTCATTATTATAACACGGTTTCACACAACATAGCGTTTTTTAGGAACCTATCTACCGTGTTATACTAAGGATACCTGTATTAAAATAAAATACGTTCATTCATAGGGAATGTTCTCGTAAACGCTTATTAAAAAAACCAATCTTTTAAAAATAAGTTCGACTGGAATATATTTTTATTATATTTTGATATGAATAATATTTATTTTAGAATATAATTTAAAAGTTCGATTTAAATCTAATCGTTTAAGATTCGGTTTTACAATATCCCGTTAAATTTTCTGTAAATTTTAACGGGATATTGTAAAAATCGGCACTAAACAGTCGATAAATTATGTAGTTATCGATTCTGTCTTTCCTGTTCTTAATGAAAATGTATTTAATATTTATCAAATAAGTTTGAAGAGAGTGCAATCATATTTTGATTGCAAATCGGCCTAACAAGAGAGATAAATGGAAGAGATATTAGACATTTCCTGGGAGTGATCATTATAATGATACAGATTTTTTTTCCAGATCAGATTGATTTTATATTAATTATTGGAAAATTAAAAATTTCTACTTCAATTTGAAGTATAATCGATGAAAATGTTTAATGATTACGATAGTAAGAGTAAACTCTTATTATGGTAATCCAGATCAGACTGATTTTATATTAATTATTGGAAAATTAAAAATTTCTACTTCAATTTCTATAATCGATGAAAATGTTTAATGATTACGATAGTAAGAGTAAACTCTTATTATGGTAATAATTAAACATTTTACGCATCATTAAACATTTTCAATAACAACATACAACGATACAACGATAGATTCACATCATGAATTTGGAAAGCACACTGAATAAATAGACAAATATTTTTAATTCAGAATAAAACTTGATGAAATTATTTGGATTTAAAATTTAATTAAGAAGAGAACTTTAATCAGAAACAATAATTTTAAATTTAAAAATGCTAGAAATATAAATTGTTTTATTTGAAAAATAAAATATTTTTATATGAAATGCTGGCATAATTTTACTGAGGAAGTAAATATTGATGAATCAGTTTTATTTTTCCAAAAAGGAACAATTAATTCTTTTGGCAACAAATATGGAAATTTTCTTATAATTATCGTAATCCTTCATCCTAACAAAGGAAATCTTAATTTTCTCTTTCAGATTTATGTATAAATCTTATAGATATACTATCAATACATTTGTTGATAAACTTAATTCTTAAAAGTTTTAATTTTTAATATTTATTTTATATAGACTTTAATAAAACGGCCAGTTTTTTCGTCAATGTTAGAAAAATGTTTATGCGAATAGATAAATTTCTTATTGCTATTGTATTCAGAAGTTAATTAATGAAAAGAAATACATTTTTGTAAAAAATAATATTTCATATCAAAAAATGACCAGTATTAATTGAACAAATGTTTGATCTATTTCCTAAATTAATTTCGGTTAATTTTCATATAATGAGTTTAAATATTGATTAATCACCACTAATTTCAACAATATCGAATTTTCGATAATTCATTAAGGATCAAGAATGAAGTTGTTCTTAGTCCTGATTCTCGTTGGAACCATTCGAATTCGAATAAGGCGAAGAAAATGGAGGAGAGTTTTAAGTTTTCAGATAGAATATTCAAATATTGTTTAAATTTTTATATTAGAATAAATTAATAATATAAAGCACTGTATATTTATATTAAGTGCTGATAATTTGTGAACATATTCTCTTGTTGAAATACTTAGAAATATTTTCGACAATCCATTGTTTCCAGAATAAAGAAGAGAAAGAGAATAAATGCAAAAACAGGTATTAGATAATGCAAAATTGTATATGTATATATTAGAAAATAATTAAAAAGTTATATATTATACTACATTGATAACAAATAGTAATAGCATTTCAATACTTTGCCTTAAAATTTTTTTCCATTATTGTACTTTTAAACTATCTGATTACATTAAAGTTTGATTAAATGGAATACAGTAATGAGGAAAGAAAAGAAATTTCATTGTAAAAATAAACATTCTGTTTTCAATTTATTTATCTACAATACATAAAATATGAATTAACTACAGTATATAGAAATTATATTTATTTATTTTTAATTATTAGCATCTTTCAAAAAAACTATCTAAATTGCTACGAAATTGCAATATCTGATTTAATTGATATAATAAAATGGGAAAAATTAAAATGAGAATTTATTTAAATGCAAAAATTTCTATTTCAAATTAGATTTTAAAGAATAAATTTAATTTCTATTTTTTTTTTCTTCAGAGAAAAAGATGAAAATTTCGCTGTATTTTCTCTTCTTAGATAAACTAGTTACATTAATGCATAAAGAAAATTATTTCATCGATCACAAAAATGACATTTTGATGATATCCCATTACCACTACTATGAAAAATATCTATTATTATCAATTAGAGTTGTTGAAATCGGATGTTTTCAACAACTCGATTGACGAGCTGACATTAAAGAAAAAGATTATTATTTATCATCAAAGCTCGAATGCCCGAGCTTTTTTTTTTTGATAAATATTAACTCATTGCTCTTGAATGTTCAATAATCATTGGTCAATTTAATTATGGCCGCAATGAACAGTTTCGTAATATATGGATCATCTGGACCAAACTGCACCAAATGCAATGTTAATAAAAAAATAAAAATAATGCTACTAAAATCTGCTTTAAAGTAACTTCACAATTCAAAGATCGCAAATCGATTTTTTTATTATTTTTGTAGAAAACTTTTTCCCACCCTTATGGACCTAAGAGATAAATTTCAAGTCGATTAGTCTTCACTTAGCAACAAGACTGCTTATCAAATAGTTGGCAAATAAGAGCTTTCGACTGTGTCCTAAACAGTCTTTCTAGGATTATTTTCTTTTCCTATTTCTACAATAACATAATTCTAGGCACTAGAAAACTGATTTAATATCGTGAAATCGTAGAGTTTGCTACATATTTGGTCGTCTCATCTTTGTTGTTAAGATTATAAGAATATAATACTGTAATTGAAATATAATACTTAATTTAATAAAAATAAATACTAAAAATTTTGTAATTTTTATTTCAACACGTGTTTCAAAGAATAATTTTCTGTTGCTCAACAAATATTGCTTACCAATTTAAAATGTTTCTTAAGGGACAAATTCAGAAAGACTTTTAAAACACCAAAGCTATGAGCTGAGTTTCGGCCATCTATTTATTTGCAATATAACTCGAACCATTTGGATTGTGCCAGCAATTCTTAAGTTCTAATTCATTTTCTCATGAAAGAAAAAACAATTTATGTACTAAAAACAATTTATAAGTAATCGATAAAATTAACGGGTTATAATTTAAGTTCTAACTGTAAAACAAACAGAAAATAATCATGTGTGTTTCCTATTCCAATGCCTCCTTTTAAATTGTGCCGCCCTTAAGCAGTTGCTTGTTTTGCTGGTGCCTAGATCCGATGCTGATCACTGAATGCAAGTATTTTTTCGTTTATTCATTATATTACAAGAATTAATATTACATAACTTTAAAAAATTTATATGACTTCAATTTTTTCATGTTTAATCATTATAAAATATTTTTTTACATTTATTTAATTATACGATAAAGAAATATCGCATAAAACTGATCAGAAAGATTGGGATATTCAAGTCTCCATTATACTTGTATATAGCCACCCCGATACTGCGATTCATCAATTTATTATATTTTTCATAGTTAACAGCATAATTTAGTTACACAAAAATTAAAAATTGCAATGTGCATAAATTGCAATGTGTTTATATAAAAGGAAAATATGAATTAAAATCCTTCTCTATGTGACTTTAGTATTTAGTAAACCACGAAAATTTTGTTGCCTATTACCAATATTTATAAAATACCTGGTAATCAACTGGAAATATATATTTTCGAAATCCAAAGCATTACGTAATTATACAGTTTTATAGATATCAATTATAAGTTAAAATTTTATTTTATAATATGTAAAACTTTAAATGGGCCAGCGGTAAATGCATCAAAAGTCAACACAGCGGTTAAAGCGCATTATAAGATGGTGAAACTTTAACCTAAAGAACAGAGTTTTGCAATCAACTTTTGTTTATAAGTTCGAATATAATGAGTATCTTATTTTCTACTGTTGAGATTTTTTTTAACCTTCACCTTATAATGAGACTAATTTGGTACTTTTTAATACTAGAATTATAATAAAATTTGCCTAACTTTCTATATTTGTATTTCAGAGGATATTAAAAATATCTTAAAAAGTGGAATATTATGCCAAAATATACGGTAAATGATAGTTTAAGATTATTTTATTAAATAAATCAAATCCCATGATTTCTTTCATTTATTAATCCCGAATCCGGGATTGAAAAAAAAATAGTCGGATTAAAATTGCTAATTTTATGTATTTTGTTTGCTATTGTATACTGTACTGTACTGTACTGTATTGTATCATAATTTATATAATAAATAGTTTGCTATTGTATACTGTACTGTATTGTACTGTACTGTACTGTACTGTATTGTATCATAATTTATATAATAAATTATTATAATTTATAATTAATTATAATTCTAACAATTAGTATGTACAGGTTAAAAAATAGTTACAGTTTTACAGGATAATGATTAAAACATGAAAAAAATGAATATAATCTAGATAATATTCATTAAATTTGTCAGAATTTAATACCCTAGGTCTATTGTCTTAATAATATAACAACTGACATTATTTATTATAAATATCAAGTTTATCTTTGTTCAGTTTGTAATTATCAGGACAGGAAAAGATAATAAAGATAATGAAAATAAATCATTGAAAGGTTTTCTTCATATAGGGCCTATTCCCTAAACGGACTTAGTCAGCGAAATGTTCAAGAGTTTTATTTTACTTTTCCAGGAAGAAACCGCCTTCGTTTTTTTATGGATCATCATCTTTAGCTGACTTCTCTATTCAAAGCGTTTATTTTTATCTAACATTTTTGAAGGGCACATCCTTTTCAAATCCACTTCAGATAAAAACTAGATATTAAATTACAATGCTCTAATAAATATTATCGTTATCTTTAAAAACCAGATTTTTATCAGCATTTAATTTACATTAATAGACTGACTCCTTGTTATATTGTAAAACAATTTGAATATAATGAGTATTATTAATTTGTTTTTATTAAATTTGCATCTACTTTAAATTCATTTAGTTTTATTTTTTAACTGGTAATTATCTTTATATATTAATAGAATATGGTAAAAAAAAATAAATACGAATTATACAGAATTATATCATTAGAAATCAGAGTGAAAGGATAACGATGGTCACGATTATAAAAGATAAAATAATTAATAAATCAACTTATATTATTTCATTTATCAATGTTTTTGCTTGCATAATAATAATAATAATAATAATAATCCTATGAATTTGTAAGATTAATTAGCCTTGCAGATTCATTCATTTAAAAATTGCAGGCATTTTAAACTTCTATCGTTTCTTGCTAATAATTATTGAACTATTTAATGAAGATGAGATTATGCTAATGATTTTGATGGCACATATTTCAATTCCCATCTGTAATTATTCCTAAACACATTAATGCATATTCTTTCCATTCCAGAATTAATAAAAGGAATTCATGGTGATAAGCAATTAGTAATATCTAATGTATATCTATCAGATATTTATTAAACATTTGTCTCTCTATCATTTGTCATATATATTATTGGAACAAGCTGGTGGATGAAGCTTATTGAAAATGATTAAAACCTATTAAAAGTGCCACATAATTGATTTTCTGATCATTATGAACTTGTTAATGTTATATATAAACATAGAAATTTTATTTTTAGATATGTTCTAATACAATGCTTCTCAAACTATGGGTCGTGGAGTCGCGAAGCGAAATGCTGGGTTCGCTAAAATTAAATTGAAACATTTGATTTCAGTTTATATGTAATTTCACAAAATGTCCAATATTAACATTTGGACCGTATTTTCAGTGTAGTTGGTTGATTGTGTTCATCTTAATAAGTATGAAAATGATTTATGTACTTGTATGTTTTATTTCATATTTAATATCTAGGGTCGCGAAAAATCTCGTAATGAAAAATGGGGTCGTGATTGAAAAAAGTTTGAGAAGTACTGTTCTAATATATTGATAGTTCACTTTTAAAAGAATTATAGAAAAGTTATTAAAATAAATCTGAAATGCATATCCAAAGTGGAATGAAATATAGAAATACTTTTACTTACACAGTAGGTACTAGACTTGCATGATTTTGACTTGTATATTTTGAGATATGCAGATGCATAATTCTTAATATTTTTGTTAAATGTCTATAAAGCACTAATGAAAAATTCAATAATCTATTTACATTTATGCAAAAATATCACTTGTAGCCTTAAATTTTCTTATATATCATTAAAGTAAGCTTATAAATTTCATTTGACTATTCCATTTTCTAATGTGCCCATTTGTTTATATTGAATTTAGCATTGTTGGACTTGCACAGCTTTAAATTTATATGGAAATTTTTGGACAAATTAACTGCATAAGTCTGGAATCTACAGTATTCTTCAAATATGTTATATAGTAAGTTAAATCTATAAAAATTGTTACTTATTACAAAATTAAAAACATTGCACAACCAGAAAAGGGACTTATTATAAGCTTAGCCTAAATAAAATGTTTCTTGTTTATATGACTTTTCAGCTTATTCATCTATTTTTCTCCCATACAGGTTGCATAATTGAGGTTTCATATTATTTATAACAAAGTTGAATCTTTACAAAACAAATGTGGAATAATACTTTTTGCAAATGAAATCATTGATAATTCTAAATAACAGCAAATATTTCATATCCTAGATCTTAGCTATAAAGCTTTTGATGCATTGAATATTATGGAATATGATAAATGTCAAATGGTTACATTGAAATGACAATTGATTATAATATTAAAGTCAGAAGCAAACAATATTAAACAAAGATATGCAATGTTAATTTATCTTTACATGAAACTTGTATTAAATACAAATAAAATTTACCAATTTATAAATAATATTATATGTGTGTATTTGATGTAAACAAAAGTAAAATATTAAATTATTCAAAAATTTATAGCAGCTGAAAGTTTAAAGAAAAATTTTCAATATTCATAAGTTATAACAGGTGCAGCATTGAAACAGGCGATTTTGAAACCTCCACCAACAATACAAATTTATTCACAGCAATATAAAAGAAATACAACATGAATTTACAATGTTTGCAATTTGTGAGGAATGTTTCTGAACAACTTGTACATCTTGCACAGACATGTCACTGTACAAAATGTCCATCACTTGAAAATAACATCACATAGGTGGCCCCCATTTTCCTTCACACACATTCCAAGTCTTTTACGGAAGTTAGACATCACATCTTGCAGGACTGGCACTGGAATTAACTTCCTCCCAAATTCGATCCTTCAGTTCCTGGATGGTGTGTGGGACTTTGGCTAAAGGCTTCTTCCACTCTTGCAACATTCTCTGGTGTGCACACTCGTTTTGCACTTCCACCTTTCTTTTTCACCATATCACCTGTTTCCTCAAAGTTCTGTACCCACATTTTGATAGCTAGCACTGACGGGGCTGGGGCATGACGTGCAAGATTGTAACAAGCACGAAATACATGCTGCACGGCCACGTAGCTGTCATTTTTTGTAAAACGCCTTCACGGCAAAAACGCGTTGTTCACCGGTCCACGACACCATCTCAACTGAACACCGATATCAGGGTCAATGGCAAAGGTTTGTTGTCCAGATGGCACCACTGCTGTTTTCTGATTCCTAACGTAACTTCCTATTTCCAGGGTTGCCAAATCGCCCGTTTCACTGCCGCACCTGTTATTTCATAAATCTATGCCACAGAGATATTTATTGATTAATTTTCATTATTTAGTCTCATAAAATGCATATTACATAAAATGAATTGTAACTTAGATATTATCTTTTGTTTCATCTCATTCAGTACTACTATTATTGAATTTTATTAATAATCGTACATTTGAATTAGATATTGAATTTTTTGTAATTTTTATTATTTGAGTAATTTTATTTTTTACACTTATTCAAAAGTGGCATAACTCAAAAATCACTATTTTCAAAATTTTGTTGCATTAAGTAATGAAATGTAGTATTTATAATTAATATAAAGCTGATATTTAACAGTTGAATAATAAAAAAAATAACAGATTACTTTGTATTAAATAAATCGAGACTTAGTTTACTTATTTCTGTATTTAGCATTATATTTGTTACTTCAGAACAATTTTCTTTTTTATCTGATCTTTTAAAAATTGCGTATTTTTGTATTGTCGTTTTAGAAACAGGAGTGAAATATCAGACATGGCATTCAATTAAAGTTGCTGAAATTCTGGTATTTTCAAAAGCATTCAAGCATTTTTTGATAAATATTATTTATTTATGCACTGCACTTGAAAGTCCAATAATCATTAATTAAATTAATTATGGTGTAATGAATAATTTATTCTTTATTTTTGTTTCATGATATATCAATCATCTGGGTTAATGTTCATAAAAAAATAAAAATAGCATGTAATAGACACTTGTAGAAAGCAAAAAGTCTAGCATATAACACCTAATAATAATCAAAACTGGCTAATTGCAAGTTTATTGAAGTAATAAACAAATATCAATGATAATTTTTGAATGAAAATGAAAATAATAATTAAATTTATTGATAATTAAATATCAATAAATTTAATTAGTAATAAACAAAATAATAAATAATAACATTAAAAAATATAAAAAGTTAATTCATAAAAATAGTTTATATAATATATATATGTAGAGGTGCCGAGAGAAATATCGGGCCCCAGTACAAACCAGGTTTTGCGGCCCCTGTATACAGGAATACCTCGATTATCACGGTTTTGATATATAGAGGTGCCAAGAGAAATATCTGGCCCCAGTACAAACCAGGTTTTGCGGCCCCTGTATACAGGAATACCTCGATTATCACGGTTTTGATTATTGCGATTCTCGATTTATTGCGGTTTATAATTTGATACCAAAATTCAAATTATTGCGCTCAAATTCGAATTATCACGGCCGCGAAATGTAGCCCACTACATATGCAACCGGAATTACATTTAGTTCGAGTCGCCACTCTCCAAGTAGCACTTCGTTTTTATCCAATAGTGCCTGCTCACCATTCACCAGTAACTATCCACCTCTACTTGAAGTACATGTGGATATTTATTTCTCATTTATTCCTACAGTGAATGTTAAAAGAAACAAAGATGATATCAAGGCTACAGCTATCAAGAAGAAACGTAGAGATCAATCTGGAAGATTAGCCTGCTAAACACATTTCTTTTTTACCTTATACATAAAATTTAATTAATATAACTCAACCCATTTCTTTTTTACCTTATACATAAAATTTAATTAATATATTTGAAAAAGACTTGGCAGTGATCATTATTTCACAGCATCATTTATCCCAATTATCGTGGATTCGATTATTGCAGTATTTTTCGTGGCAACATTAACGTTATTTATCCCGATTATTTCGGTATTTTTCGTGGCAACATTAACTGCGATAATCAAGGTATTCCTGTATATATATATTTATTTTCTCCTTTGTAAGATAATCAAAGCCATACATACTAGATATGTTTTATACATAGATTATTCAAAATTTTATTTGCTTTAAATTCTGTTTAATTAAAAAATATACTATATGCAATTTGAGGAAATTGAGGTTCGACGAATTTTATTTTTTAATTATATTTTCAAAGAAAACTTTTAAAATACTGATTTTTTCGGAGAATAACATCATAGGCTCATGAAGTAACTTTGGGAAGCGTCTCCAACTTTTTAAAAATTTTTCTTTTCACGTCTGTTATAACAAAAAAATTTTCCCCGTCCCGTTTGTTTTGTTATAAATGTATTCCACTGTATATATTCCATTCCTCTAAAAAATTTGTTTTTCCCCATGCCGTTTGTTTTGTTATAAATGTATTCCACTGTATATATTCCATTCCTCTAAAAAATTTGTTTTGGACCCTGTCGGTCTGTCATTCCTTCTCTGTTTAAATGAAATCCTTACGTCTAATTATCATAATTAATTTTTATTTTAACTGTTTAGAATACAAAGATTTTTCTTTACATTTTTATAATACAGTTTCAATTCTATATATCTTATAATGTGCAGTTACTTAATTTAGAAAAGTAGAAAAAATTCTTATTATTAGGAAGTGGCCCGGGCCCCTCAATCTTTTGCGGGCCCAGGGAATTTGTCCCTGCTTCCCCATCTCGGCATTTCATAATAAATTATGAATATACAAAAAAACTATGCCTAAAACACTACTATCTAGTAAGAAAAGTTTTTAACAATGAAATTCTTTCCACACAAAATTTTGAAAAGTGATTAAACCAACAATTTAAAAGCCATAAACATCTGGCATTAAAATAACAGTGTCTTTCTAGAATTATTTTCTTTTTACTGTTTCTGTAGTATGTTAATTGCAAATGCTTGAAAACTGATTTGCTATATTGAAGTTATGGAATTTGCTACAGATCTGATTGTCCATATCTATTGTTAAATTATAAGAACTACAATTGGATCTACAATGGAGTTATGTTTTGATAACATTGTAAGTCCAAACTGACCCATAATAATTTTAAAAGAATAATAGACAATGAAATATTGAATCCTTTAAGATGGTATAATCTTCTGGAATTGAAACCAAGCTCCCCAAGGTAGTAAGCAATTGTTTTGCTATGTTTTCAATATAAGTATTTCTAGCCAATATGCCATGAAAATAGCCAGGTTCAGAATATCATAAGGCGAATGATTGTAAGTCAAGGACTACTGTACTTTGTGAAACTTTTGTTGTTTATTATCTTTATTTTGCTACATCATTTCACTTAATAATTTTTGTCATTCAATAAATAATGTTTACCATTTTAAAAAGTCTTTTAAGGGACAAATTTAAAAAGATTTTTAAACACAATAAAAATTAATGAAAGGCAGTCTTTGGAACTCTCGCAAGCCTGGAAATTTGCCTTAAAACATGGTGGATTTTAAAACAGGAGAAATACTTGTTAACGAACTTTGTTTATTAATATTATGAGTTTTTTACGAATTATGTTTTTGTAAAAAAATGTATCTACGTTAGTTTAAAATTATTTATATTTAACTTGTTTTTTATGTTTAATAATTTTAATTTTTGAACATAATAACAAACATTTTGTTCTGAGTTCTATGTTCTAGAATAAAACTGTTTGTAATTTGAGCTAATGAGGGCTAATAGGAGTCGAAAACATTTCTCATTAATAAAGTTTTTACGTTATTAGGCCTGCTCATTTGTGCTATTTTTGGATATTTATAAGTAAGCCGTATAGAGTAGTAAGATTTAATCTGTATTTAAACACTAAAGCTCAAGCTTCAGTCATCTATTTATTTGCGAGAAAACTCCAGGTTTTTGGATTGACTGATTCAAGTCAACAATTTTACATTCAATTAAGAAAGCATTAAAACAGTAGGAATATTAACAATTCATTATCCTTTTTCCTGGTAGAATAAGTAATAAGAGAAATCAATTCTACACAGGAAAATTTTTATTTTAAATAGCTTTTCATATAACCAAAATGTTTCTATTTGAAATAAAAATTTTCCTGTTCACAACTATTATTTTTTTTCTATATTAGATGCATTAACATCAGCATAATTTAAATTTTATTCTACATGAGAGATCTTTTAAACCTTTTAAATGTAACATTAAATTAATTTTATATATTCTAGATCGGAAGAGCGTCGTGTAGGGAAAGAGTGTAGATCTCGGTGGTCGCCGTATCATTAAAAAAAAAATTGTATAAAATTTTCTGTAAATAAAAATTTTAATAATAATTCTTATTAGAAGGAAGTTAAATCAATATTTAAACATTTATTTCTAGTAAATATTTTCCCATCAATATCCTTAATATAATACAATGTTAAATTGTTGTTAAAATAAGGAAAAAGTGAATAAAAATATATCAATTATTTTGTAATTTATTTATATTGTTTACTGGAAAAATATCATTACTTATAAAAATTTGTGTTTTATATTTTCTACTTAGTTTTTTGGTATTCAAAGTTAGATATATTTTATTCTCATTTTATTATATAAAAATATATATAATAAAAATCATATATACATTTTATTAATGAACAAATTTATTCTTTTTCCAATATTTGACAAAAAATAAGTTACATATTTACCATAGAATAAATACAGCGAAGACTTCTGAATAGTATTCATTGTATTATACTAGTGAATAACTGTCTACATTACTTCTTATAATCAAACATATTAATGTCAGCATCACAGAATAAGTGATAACTAAAAATCTTGACAAAAAATTCAAATGCAATTGAAAAACCAAAATCATCATCAATAATTATTCTTTAATGGAACAAGCAAAAGATCTTAATAGTGCATATATTTTTTTAAATTATATTTTATTAAAAAATTTTTTTTCTTGCAATAAAAACAGTATAAAATACATTTAATATTTGTATCAATTTTTACAGTTTGGGAGTTTTTTGACAGATCTCCTATTCTGGTAAAGTTACGTAAGTGAAATTTGCTTGTACAAATTATTATAAAATTATAGTGGTAGAATTATACATATTATGTATAGTCTACTTATACAGTAATTCAATATAATTATCACTATACAATATAGATATGAGTTGTCATCATATTGAATAGTTATTTTTATCATCATCATTATGATGATAAACTATTATTGCAACATTGATGTAAAATTGCAGTGTTGCACTCCTTAATAAATTGTGATTATGACGAGTTGAAAAGAGGGGTTGAAAATAGCTTTAGCACTGCAACCACCTATTGATGCATTATGTACCCTTAATATCATTCCATGAAAATTTCTATCTTACAAAAGACAGGATCTTTTTCAGTGGGACTGTAAAAAGATCATCAGGGGCAGAAAAAAACAAACCTAGAAAATCATACCATAATTTTGAAAAGTTTACACATTCATACAAGATATGAAGAGGAAGTTTCATCTCTTTGGCATCATCTACAATTGGAAATGTAAACAATTTAAATTAAATAAAGTGCAGAAAAAACAAACCTAGAAAATTATACCATAATTTTGAAAAGTTTACACATTCATACAAGATATGAAGAGGGAGTTTCATCTCTTTGGCATCATCTACAATTGGAAATGTAAACAATTTAAATTAAATAAAAATGCCTTTCAAGATAACAGGCTCTTTATGGAGCATATTATATATAGATGAAGCAAGATATACAGTCAATTCTCGCTATTCGCGGTAGTTACGTTCTGTAAATTCTTCATGAATACTGAATTAGTGAATAGTAAACCATTTTGTCTATGGGAAATATATAGTTAGACTCCTGCGAATCTTTCTTCCCAACATTTTCATACTTGGTTTGTGTTTTTCTGTTGAATAGTGAACCATTTTGTCTATGGGAAATATAGAGTTAGACTCCTGCGAATCTTTCTTCCCAACATTTTCATACTTGGTTTGTGTTTTTCTGTTTACAGACACCTTATTTAATATGTATTACATTACTTATAAATAATTACAGTATATGCATTGTTTAGTACTAAATACAGTATTATAAATACAGTAATCTTAGTTAACGTTTTAAAAAATTAAATAATGTAAATAAAATCTTATTTTTAATTGATAGTTTTTTGATTTTGCAAGATGTTTGATGTGACAGCTGATACATTGTCTTTCTGAACTATGTTGAAAAACTGCATCAGCCTTATCTGCGTTGCTTTTTGTCTCAGATCTTCTAAAATTTCGGCGTAAGGAGCAAATACGTAGGAAGTTAGGTGCCTAAATTTGAAGCTGAATTCAAGCCTAGGGGCACATTCTTCTATAGGACCTGTGAACGATATGAACATGCTTTTGGCCTACCTGCGGTCTATGGAGTGAGCAAGGATAGATAATGAGAAATTTTCTGGCAAACTGATTCAGAGATTACATTTGCTAACAAACAAATTCCTTTATTAGAGAGAGAGTTATTGGTAACAGTATTTTCACCGCTCAGCAAAAAGGGATGGGTATTCTTCAGCAATTTGGTATCTGCATGACAGCATAATTTTCATTCATTCAATAAATACCATTAACTACTTATTAGAGAGACAGTTATTGGTAACAGTATTTTCACCGCTCAGCAGAAAGGGATGGGTATTCTTTAGCAATTTGGTATCTGCATGACAGCATAATTTTCATTCATTCAATAAATACCATTAATTAATTTAAAAAGGCTCGAGGATGGAGCTCGAGCTTATTTGTGAAAATGCTCGAGCTTACCTGTTTAATTATTAAAAACACTAGCTTCACAGTTAAAGCTAACTTGAGCCAGCAACTCTATACTTATTACATACAAAAACTAATTTAAAAAGGCTCGAGGGTGGAGCTCGAGGTTATTTGTGAAAATGCTTGAGCTTACTTGTTTAATTATTAAAAAAACTAGCTTCACAGTTAAAGCTAACTTGAGCCAGCAACTCTATACTTATTACATACAAAAGCATAATATACATATTATTTTTATAGAATTAACATAGATTGGTTCTTCTTGTTCAAACTAAAGTACTGTATACTGTAACTCATATACAGGTAGTCCTTGACTTATGACAATTCGCACTTACGACAGCCAGAAATTATTACTAAAAATTCTCTAATTCAACTTTGATGTTTGCATATATATTCATGTAACACATTGTTTTTGTATATGCATTACAGCATCACCATTAGTCGTCAAGCAAAGCCTTATTATTATATTTCGTCGTAAATCTGTCATGTCCAATAAGAGAGATAATATTCTAATGAAAATTCCAACATAAAAAAGAAGGAAAGGAAAGCTTTGTTTAACCATTTTAAGTTAAAAGGAAACTTAATTTATGAAAATATTAAAACAGAAATCAAGAATTAAAAAAGTCCTCAACTTACAGACTGAGATGTTGGAACGGAACCCCGTCATAAATCGAGGACTACCTGTACAGTAAATATTAAAATGCATAATATAAAAAAATAAATCAATTATATAAATAAGTCTATATCTGGTTATTATTATCATAATTTGCTTCAAATTTTTGAAACAGATACAATATTTCATTAACTTCCAGAAAATAAATTTGAAGAGAAAATAAGTATATTTTAATATCTCTAATGTCACTTTTATATTTGCAGTTTTATCACTTGAGCAGTTTAAAAATTAAAATCATCATTATTGGAGTATTCATCTTAAATATTCTTTACCAGATATTAGCTTTGCTATTCAGTTTGATGATGTAAAAAGCAGTAGATAAAAAATGTTAAATTTATGATTTTAAATATTTGCAGGTTATATAAATAAAGTTTAATATAAAATTTTATGGTAATTAATTTATCAAGACACCAGTAATAGAAGACTTGAAAAATTTTCCAAGAACTTTTATGAAGAAAGAAAAATAGCAAATCATTCTTAAAGTAATTGCAGGTGAATTTAATATTTTTAAAACAAAGATAAATTAAAATATAAATAATGCAAGATGACTATGAAACACTACTATCTAATGTCATTTTCATTTTTTAAGATTTTAAACTATTTTCATAGTAAAATAAGAATTTATTTTCTACATTTCATCAAAATCACTTGAGAACAATATTTTCAAAGAATTTTCCAATTTTAAATTTTCCTGTATACAGTAATGCTTCTTAATTTCAACTGTAGACTGTATAATCATTAACAAAAAATAATAATAATAATCATAGAGCTATAAATCATAGCTTTGAAAGAAGGAAATTGTTTTTAAAAAGAAACTAATCATTTTTCCCAAAATTATCATTGTTTCTTTATTCATAAAGATGACTGTCATTTGGGCATATTATAGAATAATTCATTATCTTGTTTGGTTTTAGATGTCTATATATAAAGATTGTCTTATATATTTCCAGTTTGTCCATCTTTCCATCTGCAAAATATCTCAAGAATCAACATTTCAGAACTTCAAATATTGAAGATTACTTTTTTTTTTTTGTAATAATTACTAATATTATCAGGATAAAAAATTTTGGGTAAGGTTATCTTCATATCCAATACTTAGGTGAAGGTGGAAGGATAGCTGATTAAGCCAGAATGAGAGACAACTTCAATAGAAAATGAAATAAATAATTTTTTTTTTTTTTACTCCTTGATGAAAAATGCATTTTGGGTTTTTTTCAGTTTTGGAAGAAGAAACTACAGTATTACAAAAAATCCGATTTACAATATATTTGAACGCAAAATATTTTACCTTTTAAACAATATTTTTAATCAAAATAAGACACATATAACTGCTATCTTCAATACAAATAGGAGAAAATAAACAAAGCACCATGTAGCAGAAGTACGTTTATTTATATTCAATTCAGAATGTTTTCGACCATCAGCGAAAATTACTAAAACTTACACATTCTATTATTCTATGTAAGTTTGTTTTAGTAATTTTCGCTGATGATGACCAAAACATGATAAAAAATGTTTTGAATTGAATATAAATAAACGTACTTGTGCTACATAGTGCTTTGTTTATTTTCTCCTAAATATTTTTAATATGTGATGATTACATTGATGACAACGTTTCGAATTGAATATAAATAAACGTACTTCTGCTAGATAGTGCTTTGTTTATTTTCTCCTAAATATTTTTAATATGTGATGATTACATTGATGACATTTATAGATGGAATAAGGATAGTCCCTAAAGTTCAAATAGTATATATAATTAAAATATCAGGTATGGGATATAGGAAGAAGGTAAAAATAAACTATTCTTGAAATCAAATGAAGCACATTTCATGAATAAATAAAATACAAGTAAAAATGTTAAAATCGGGATCATAAAGTTTCTTGAATAAGCCATTTCCAAGCTGAAAGCATAAGAGTGGGGTTATTCTTATTAATAGCGGTGGAATTATGTTGACATTTTTCGATTTCGATAGCTTCGTATACGTAATCTTTGTATTTATCAGGAATGCGTTTTATAAGCCGTGGCATTACTCCAATCGATGTCTAAATTATATTCGAGGAAACATTTAGTGAAAGCCGTGGTGGTATTCTGATAACAAATTTCAAGAATAGTAATAAAATAAGATGAATGATTATATAAAAATAAACTTGCAAGAAAAATGGAATTATTGTAACAGGGCAACAGAACACTGTTGATTGCAAGAAGTTCTGGAACAACTCTGTTTCTGGATATAGGATAATAAAATATAGGGGAGGGAGGGGGGTAATATGACACACAGATTACATGGTTAAAAAGTTGTATCACATGTTATTTTCTCTATTAATTGTTATTTCAATATCTCTATTAATGTTGATAGTTTACTTTATATTAATAATTTTCTCTACTGTTTGAATTTTTTTTAAATGTTTTTTGTTCAATGTGAAATAAAAAATGATTTTTTATCATCTAAAATACATTTATTTGCAGAATTTAGGTAAAAGGAGAATTAATGTATTTTAAAGCATTTTTTGTTCTTTAAAATATGTGGTGAATTTTCTTTGGTTTCATCTATATATGTCTGTGGATTTTTACATGTGCAGGTTAGTGCATAAACTATACAGGCATATCTAGCTTTATGGTGCTTTGCTAAAATGGCATTTCTTCAATTATATTCAAAATTATCTGCAAAATAATAAAATTGATATATAAAACTTAATACAAATAGGCCAGGCCCAGAGCCATCCTGATAAACTGAAGGTGTGAGACCCAGAATCTAACCTGGATCCACCAAACTAATATGCAAATGCTGTAAAATGCAGCAATTTGATAAAGTTTTTCAGGCCTAGCATTATTGTGCACTTAATGAATAACAATGTAAATATGCTCTTAGGCTTTTATATGTTTTAGCAAATGAAAAAAGGCTATGATTTGCTTTACAGCAGTGTACTCTGGAATGTAACTGCTGCAATAATGAGGTATGCCTGTGCTTTTTTTTTTTTTGTAGATGTTATCAACCATGTTAACTTTCTACTATAGGTTAATTGTAGGTTTTTATTTAATCATGTTGTTAAGAAAGGGGAAACAAGCCTATATTGTATGGTTTTATTGCATCTTGTAATTTTTCAAAGGTATTTAGACTGTGTAATATTCATTAGCAAAATTTAATAAATTTTCTAAGTTTTTTTAAGAAATTATATAGGTAGTGCTCAACTTATGACAGGATTCTGTTCGAACAGTTAGATCATGAGCTGAAAACAAATCACATAATGCATTATTCTATAGTGTTTTCTCAAATGTTGATGATCATTATGAATAACAAACAATTAAATCATGAATTTTAAGTTTGAAATACTTACTCATTACCATTATTCATTTTAACACAATATCACATAAACTTATAAAAACAAAACCAAATAATATAGCAGATCATTATGTCAGATTTTGTAAACATGAACTACATTGACCACTCACCAACTGCTTTATAAATAAAAATGGTTGCAAGTTGAAGACTATATATGTTCACTTCGACTATTCATCATAAAGTTAGTGGAGAAGCAAACATCATGAAGCATTTAAATTTTAGGAAATCATTTATTATTCTAATACAATATTTGTTGTACATGAAAGCTAATACACTCATTTAAAAAGTTTTTTTTTTTTTTTGTAAAAAAATTAAAATGATTATAATATTAATTACTGTCGGTGAAAGTTTTATATATTTCTCAATTTGTGTTTTATATAAGAAAACTCAACAAAGCTTTTATTCTTCAGCTGCTATACTGCCAAAATAAAAACATGGAAGTGTCTTATGATGATAGCAAAAATATTAAAATCCAAATTTTATTCCTGTAAAAATAATCCTAAAATTTTTTTTCACAGTTACATCAGCCATTTTATTTTATGAAACTATTTGAAAATTGATATTTCATAAAATTAATAACTTTATTCAAAAATTATAAGATCTATTAATTAATTTATGAAAATGATTGTATATTATTATATTTTTTATAGTTGCTCTCTGCAATATATTTCAAAACTATGAGACTTTTACACATCATTAGGATGGTCAAAAGATTGATGATGCATTTCTGAGCATTATCCTAGTCTAATATTAGATGGAAAAATAACAAAATTTTATATTTTTCATATAATTTTTCACTTAAATTGTCAATAATCTTAAATCTCTATAAATATATTTCTGAAGCTATAGTGATAGAACTATTAAATAGAGAAAACAAAAGATAAATTTGAATTCAATAAATTGCTTTTAGCTGGTTATCAAGTTATGCTATAGTTTGATGACAAATAATGTAAGAAAAATATACATCCTTTAAACCAAAATGTTTTAAATTTCACAAATTTAAATTTTTAAATTTTCTTATTTTTTTTATGTCGTCATATTTCTCCTTTAACCTATTAGAGCAGATTGTTGTAATATAAACACTATAGAACTTAGAATTACTTTAATGATATTAAAATTATGTAGAATAGAAGTAAAATAATTTAAAATTTTTCACAGCATAATTCCCTGAATTTTTAATTATTTTAAAAGTACTATTAATATAGTTTTGAATTTGATTTTATTATTACAAATAAATAAATGTCTGTAATTAATTGATATTGATAAATAAATAATTATTTATTATTAAATCATCATTGAAAATAAATGTCATTTAATTTTTTTCCTATGCAATGTGGGTAATGTTTACTACAAATATGAAAAATGAGCACAAAGAGCAGATGCGCTCGTTTTCAATATTTGTTTTAAGTATGGAGCAGCGTATTTCGAATCTTAATAATGTTTACTACAAAGTTTGTCTAATAAGAGATTGCCAGACTGTCAGATTAAAACAGAGCATGTGGTACTTAACATAATTTTAATATTTTTCAAAATAATCCCTTTGAGAGACTACACACTTATGGGCACTGTTGGGAAGCTGCTGGAAGCACATTATGAACTAATTTTCAGCTAGTGCCATGATTTCCTATCTCATTCTTTTTTGATATCCTCTAGTGTCATAAAATTTTTGTCCTTTCAACATTAATTTGATTTTTGGGAAAAGGAAATATTCTAATGGCAACAAAAGGGGAATAAGGAGAATAGTGTAATTCAGGTATCCCTTATTTTCCCAAAAATTCCGTAACTTTAATGACACTGTGAGGCACTGTCACGAAAAAAGCCAGCTTCCACATTCCCAAAATTGAGATCTTATTCATTTAGATAAATGATACAAAACATCTCTATAGTATTTCTGATTAACTGTCACTATTTGCAAAACAAATTTTTTGTGGATGATTGTGGCCATTGAAGAAAGTGATCAACATCACTTTGGTTTTTGACTTCTCAAAATGAAATTTGGTCTGGATGATATCAGGACATGCCATTCCATGATTTTACATTTGGTTTGTGTGTTGTCGTTGAGTTTCAGTTGCTATTTTCCATATCTTAAAACAGAAGTTTATTCTGTACTCCTTACTATGAACTAGACAATCATGAACAGAGTATAACATAAAACATATTCTTGTACAAGAGCAAGATATAACGAATAATCTTCATTTTACAAGTTTGTTTACGTTGGCTGATACAAACCAAATTGAATTATGTTTCATTGACAATGCATGCATGTGTAATGGACTCAATCTGGGTACTTAACAGACAAATTACATATTATTATTTACTTATATAATACTAAGAATATATTTTTATAAATTCACTAGCAAAATGAGATGAGAAATTAGCCAGAAATTAAGTCTTCATTTTACAAGTTTGTTTACATTGGCTGATATAAACCAAATTGAATTATGTTTCATTGGCAATGCATGCATGTGTAATGGACTCAGTCTGGGTACTTAACAGACAAATTACATAGTATTATATAAGTAAATAATAATAAGAATATATTTTTATAAATTCACTAGCAAAATGAGATGAGAAATTAGCCAGAAATTAAATATAAATTTATTCATGATATAGAAAAAACACTAATATAAAAAAATTATTTAATCTTAAAGAATATTTCAATTTTTTTGACAATGGCAGGAAATATAAGCAAAAGTAAATATAAATTAAGTACAATTTATCACACTAGAAAATAATAAGTTTAATAATAATAGACGATTTCTAAACATGTTTATTACTTAAATAATTAAATTTTCGTGACAAATTTCTGCTCTACATTTAAACATAGATTTTATTCGAGCAGTTCTAGAAAGAACTAATCATTTATTTCAAAATACAGACATGTTTGAATGTTTAAAATTAAAGTCCAAGCACCAACAGCAATATAAAATTATAACTCAAACTTTTTTATTGTTTATTAAAAACATTTAACTTCTAATATTATTTTTGTTCAAAAACTTTTTCTTGTATTCGGTGTATGTATAAAGAATTAACTGAAGAGGGTTGAATTAAAAACGACCGAAAATGTTTTTATTAAACAATAAAAAAGTTTGAATAATTTTATATTGCTGTTAGTGCTTGGACTTTAATTAATTTTAAAGATTTAAACATAGCAGTTGCGCCAAGAACCTAAGTAATGTTTGAATGTGATTTAAGATGCGGAATTAAATGTGTGTTATTTTAATGACATAACATCATTATTGAATCTTAAAAATCTATTAAATAATATTTATTACAGAAAAACTTTCCAAGAACCTAAGTAATGTTTGAATGTGATTTAAGATGTGAAATTAAATGTGTGTTATTTTAATGGCATAACATCATTATTGAATCTTAAAAATCTATTAAATAATATTTATTACAGAAAAACTTTAAATTTTGAATTTCTACTATATGGCATCCTTCTGAATTTTAATCAAAATAATACTTTAAAATCATCTTTATTGAGAGAACATCATTATTAAATTTCATCAAAATTAGTTAATTCAAAAATTATTAATGGGGAATATTCAGGTATGCACATGATATATTTTCTTAATTATTTTTTATTATGCAAATTTTTCACATATAATGGTCATGCTTATTAAGAAATTTTTTCTGTGGACACTATTAATTTTTGGTAGTCATTTATTTTCAATCATTTAAGAATGAAAAATGTTAAAACTTTCTAAGAATTGCATGTTTACTGATATGCAAACTTAAATATACTAGAAATCTTTTCTTCCTTTTATTTTCTATATAAATTACTATGCATGATGCTACCAAACAAACTACATTACATATTTTCATCATCAAACTACTTTACACATTCTAATTATGCAAATATGATAAATCAAATATTCCTAATCTAACCAAATTCTACCTCTAGTGAAATATTTTAAAATTAAATTACCAAATACAATAGACATTTGATTTTATGAACTTGTACAGACCTCCAAAAAAGTTTGTAAATAGAAATGACATTAATTAACATTAGGGACTTTTTGAGACCAACTAAATAGTTCGTAAAAATGTGTAGTTCATAAGTTGGTTCGTAAAAACATGAGTCCACTATAGTTAACTAGGGGTAGAATTTTGTTTTATTAGGAATATTTGGATAAAAAGTCCCCTACTTAAGTTCAGTTATGATTGATGATGATAATATTTTCAATTTATTAGTTGGCAAGATTGATAATATATAATTTATATTTTCATTAATTATGGGACTTTTTATCCAAATATTCCTCTACTTAGGTTCATTTATGATTGATGATAATGATATTTTCAATTTATTAGTTGGCAAGATTGATAATATATAATTTATATTTTCATTAATTTAATAATACTTTTTTGTGTACTCAGATATTTGACGGGCATAGTAAATAATTTTTAATACAAATATAGAAAATTTATGATGGTAATAGTAATAATTAGTAATTAAAAAAATTATATAAAAATATTACTTGCTGATATTGGACAATAGTTTTTATTCCAATGATACATTTTCATTATTTTTAAATCTTTTTAATATTTCTTCTTTACATTTATTAGTTTAGAAAATAAATGACAACCAAAATAATAACTGTTTTATGAGAGATTTTTTTTATGCAATAAGTTTATCTAAACTGTAGAGAGAACACCTTCCAAAAGTAAATGTTCTGTGAATATCAAATTACAAGTTGGAGTTTACACATAAAAGAAGAAGCTAAGTTGGTATTATAAATTAAATGACCTGCATTTATTTTATATACAGGAATACCTCAATTATCGCGGTTTCAATTATTGCGATTTTCGATTTATCGCGGTTTATAATTTGATACCAAAATTCAATTATTGCGCTCAAAATTCGAATTATCGCGGCTTCGGGACATAGCCCACTATATAAGCAACCAGAATTACATTTGTTCTCCAGGTAACTCTCTTTAGCGGTAACTCTCTTTAGCACTTCGTTTTTATCCGACGGCGCTTGCTCACCACTCATCACTAACTGTCCGCCTTTACCTGAAGAACACGTGGACAGGGTAACCCGGTAATCCGGTAAGCAGATGATGCACAGCATCGGGGCTCCAAATTTGATTTTTCTCAATATTGTTATTTAGCAATACTGTACATTGCTGAGTATATATTACAAGAAAGCTGCATCAGGTGCCGGGACCTCTAGAGTCGGCACCGCATGTGAATATTTATTCTTTTCTTATTTACCCCCTAAAGGAATTCTAAAAGAAGCAAAGATGATATTAAGTCAACAGCTACAAGAAGAAACATAGAGTGATCCGCTTAGAAGATTGGCACGTTTAACACATTTTTTGTAGATCGGAAGAGCGATCACCCATTTCACAGCATCATTTATCCCAATTATCGTGGATTCGATTATTGCAGTATTTTTCGTGGCAACATTAACATATTTGAAAAATCCTTGGCAATGATCACCCATTTTACATGCATTATTTCTGATTATCGTGGATTCGTATTATTGCGGTATTTTTCGTGGTAACAATAACCGCGATAATCGAGGTATTCCTGTATTTAATGTTTATTTTATGTATTTTAAATTTTAGTCAATATATAGATTAATATATTGATAAGTTTTTGAGAGAGTTATATTTGGGAAAAAAATTTTATTTGATCTTTGAATAACTGAAGAATCATCACTATAAATATACTGTATACTTTTTTGTCATAATATTTAAATATTCAGATTTAGTTCATTTTAGCATTTTTTTAATTTATGTTTACATTTTTGATAAATGTCTCTCAAAAATCTTTTATTAAGGGCTGTTTGTATATGAATTTTTATCCTTTTTCCTGAAAATCAAAAATCAGTGATATGGATACAGTTAACTCAAAAACTTTTCATCACATTGATTTAAAGAGAGTTGAGAGAGAGATTTTTGTGAATTTTTTTTTTTAATTTATATATAAAATGTTTTGATGCTAATATTTCATTAAATTTTTAATCAAGACAATAAGTTTATAAAAATTTAAAATTTACAAATTGGCAAACTTTTCTATCTAATATTCTTATATATATTTTGTTTTAGTACATCATATGATAATTAAATAAATAAATATTAAGATTTATGAACAAGTGTGATTATAATTTCATGCAGGTATAATTTTTGCATAAAGAAAAATCAATATTATATTGAAGATTATATAGTAAGATTACATTTTTAAGAATTAAATTTTAAAAACAATCAATTTTTGACGTGACAATCTGTCTAATAAATCAAAAATTTTATTTTCTGATAAGAATTGTGATTGCTACATTAATTTTATTTTTATAAACAGGAAAATGTTTTCAATATAATTTACTATTACCTTACAAAATAATATGAACTTTAGTTTATTAAATATTTATAGGAATTTATTTCCAAGGTTAAAAATTTTACAAAAACACAAACATCTCGTGACCTTAACGGTTAGTAACTTTTTAAATAACTGAGTTAGTTGCATTTTCCTCTTGATTTGTTTTATTATTGAAGTGTGTTTATTTTTTTACTTACCTGGTATTTATTTATTACATTATAATAATAATGTATTTGTTTATCTTTACTATGTGTACTTTGTATGTATTCTGTATTATATTACTTATTCACATGCAAACTACTATAAACTGCCAAAAGTCAAAATGCTTTTATTTTTATTATAGCAAGGAAAATAACAAAAATACATAATTATAAACTGAATGAATATTTGATAAATAATTAAAAATCATAAATTGGTTTTACTTTAAAGTACATAAAGAATATTAAAAAACATCAACTTTCTAACATGTCATGTTTTCAATCAAATTTAATCTACAAAGTGATTAATCTTATATTAAGCACATTTAACTGATGATTTTCGTAAGCTGTGTTAGTTTAGATACTTAACAGATGGTAAATACAGTTTATTTTTAATTTATAATGTCTGTTTTGTATTGATTGATTGATTTTTTACTTTTTAAATATTTCTATTAAATTTTCTTAAAATTTTTTTCATAAATTGATATTTGTGTATCATATTAAGATTCGTATTATGTATTGCAAATATTTCCAATTGAAATCAGAAATAGTCTAATTTAAAATTTAAATGATTAAAAATTAAATCCTACTGCTCTACACGACTTATTTATAATACAAATATCCAAAATTAGCACAAATAAGTAGACCTAATTACTTAAAAACTTTATTAATGAGGAACATTTTCGGCTTATATTAGCCTTCATTAAAAATTAAATCCTACTGCTCTACACGACTTACTTATAATATAAATATCCAAAATTAGCACAAATAAGCA
The DNA here is from genome assembly GCA_000484575.1 of Olivierus martensii. Classification (NCBI taxonomy): domain Eukaryota; kingdom Metazoa; phylum Arthropoda; class Arachnida; order Scorpiones; family Buthidae; genus Olivierus; species Olivierus martensii. The sequence goes on from AYEL01066325.1 coordinate 68,060, forward strand.
GACCTAATTACTTAAAAACTTTATTAATGAGGAACGTTTTCGGCTTATATTAGCCCTCATCAGTTCAAATTATAAACAGTTTTATTCTAGAACACAGAACTTAGAATGAAATGTTCATTATTACATTCAAAAATTAAAATTATTAAACATAAAAAACAAGCTAAATATAAATAATTTTAACTAACGTAGATACATTTTTTATAAAAACGTAATTCATAAAAAAACTCAAAATATTAATAAACAAAGTTCATTATCAAGTATTTCTCCTGTTCTAGGATCCACTACATTTTAAGGCAAATTTCCAGGCTTGCGAGAGTTCCAAAGACTGCCTTTCATTAATTACCTTTCCATTTTTGTTGCCTTCAAAAATCGCTAATTCCTCTGCTACTTTGAGTTCCTTCAAGTTATTCATTTTTCTTACTACTTTGGCTTCCTTCCAATCTACTTTTTGAGTTTTTTATGAATTATGTTTTTATAAAAAAATGTATCTACGTTAGTTAAAATTATTTACATTTAGCTTGTATTTTATGTTTAATAATTTTAATTTTTGAATGTAACAACGAACATTTCGTTCTATGTTCTAGAATAAAACTGTTTATAATTTGAGCTGATGAGGGCTAATATAAGCCAAAAACATTCCTCATTAATAAAGTTTTTAAGTAATTAGGTCTGATCATTTGTGCTAATTTTGGATATTTGTATTACAAATGATTTAATTTTAAATTGTAAGTTCATGAGAATTAATTAGCAAATACTACTTTAGTTTATTATAATAATATTTACTAACTTGATTTCGAATGCATACTGTTCTATGACAGATTTTAATTTCATATTATAACTGAAATGATAATTTTAAAATGTAAAATCAGTTTATATTAAAACTGAAATATTAATACTGATTATAGGCAATAAAGAATATAACAAGGCCTTAGTTAATCATTCTTATTGAACAATTAGTATCATAATTAATTTAATATAATAATTCTTAAAGAAGTTGACTTTTTCTTCCTAAATAGAAAATATTTATTTTATTTAATACATAATTTTAGTAGAAAAACTGAACAGAAACATAAAATATTAATAAAACATTAATAAATAATGAAAAACTATATAGTGTATTTATGAAAAAAATAACATAAATTTATATAAATTAACAAGGTGCATAAATCTATATAAATTAAATGTAAATGTTTGTTATCTGTCTTTGCATAGATTCAGGCATTGTTCAATCTGTAGGGATCAAACTTTCCATAGCAATTTCCTGCGACTCTCCTAGGATAATACAGGATATCTTGGATCAATAACAGGGGATAGAGGAATTTTGGGATCACAATGAAAGTATATATTTTAACTCTTCAGTTTTATTTGAATTCAGACTGACATCACAGTCACATTGTTATGACATCATTATGATGCTTATTGATGCATGATGTTGTTATAACACAACAACAGGTGATGTCATTGTAACATCATATCATCAAGTTAATGGCATTATCATGATATAATAGACTGATTAAATAAAATATTAAGGTTGGACACAAAAACAAATGGATTCCAAACACTATAATAAATGAATTATATAATAAAATGATGCTTCTGCATGGTTCATTATGAATTTACTATCTATAAAGTTTATAAAATTAAACTAATTTAAAATATTTTATTACTTGCCAAAGTAATAAAATATTTTAAATTAAAATTACATAATATTTAAATTAAAATACATAATAGTTTTTATATCAACTCTTACATCAATTATGTATCTGAAATTCCTGAACAATGCCAGGTATCTTTGCTGGTAAAGTATAAAATAATTCTTTGCTTAGAGAAGATGATAGATGGTTTAAGAAAACCAAAAATTAACCTGGCTAGCTCCAAATGCATATAAAAGGATATTACTAATTAGTTGAGATTCAGAATCTAGGTGCATTCTAATTATAAGAAATTATCAGCCAAGTAATAATTAATCAAAAATTTATTAACAACATATACAGAACAACAGAACTCTATATACAGAATAATAGAATAGACATACAGAACAACAGAACTCTATAGACAACTACCATGAAATGCATGAAGCAGTTGCTTCGTGCTGCCCATTTTAAGGAGATCCCATTTTTCTGTTAAAATTTATTTTAATTTTGACAAACTCAAGTTAACATTTCCAGATATTTTAGCATTTTTTTATAAATATATTTTACATTTTTGATGTAAATGGTTTTAATGAAAGATCTTTAGTAATTTGAAAAGAATCATAAATTATTTGAGATCTATTATTGGCCAATTGAAAATTAAGAAATAAATGTAATAAGTTATGACAATAAAACTGATAATTTTGCTCATAATAAATTAGTTTGAGTTAGGCTTTTTTTACGTCGACATCCTTATAAGTAAACGTTGACACCCAGTATTACAGAGACCATAGAAGACAGATCATTAACAGATGCTATTGTTAAAAGAAATTTCTATTGTATTGTCATATCTTGCTTTAATCCTGTTTGATATTAATTCAAAGATTATTTTCTGCAATGATTATTTAACAGAGTTTGACTAATAAACTAACAAAACTGATAAAAAAAAAAATAACCAAAATGAAAACTAAAACAGAATTTATAACAATAAAACATAATTAAATGGACAACAGAGATGAAGTACTTACTACCTTGGTACATAATCCAATTTGAATTACTAAGAAGGAATTTCCACTTGAAAACCAGAAATTATGATTCAACACTAGCACTATTTTAAAGTGGAAAAAGAGAAATCACTGTAGCGCTTTCGACTTTATTAAATCATCCTCAGCTTACAAAACGAAGATATAAGGTTTTGGAACATAAGAACATTAATGTTCTTATGTTCCAAAACCTTATATCTTCGTTTTGTAAGCTGAGGATGATTTAATAAAGTCGAAAGCGCTACAGTGATTTCTCTTTTTCCACTTTAAAATAGTGCTAGTGTTGAATCATAATTTCTCCACTTTAAAATAGTGCTAGTGTTGAATTATAATTTCCAACTTGAATTTCTGTTAAATATTATTAAATATCATTATCAATATTTAATGCTTCTAATGTTGTTTTCAAGTTAAAGACATACTATATTTATGTTAAATTTCACCACAATTAAATGTACACTACCATTTATCCTCACTGACAATATATTTATGATTTTATTTTGTATAAACTTCACTATTGCAAAATTGTCAGGAAATTATTACATGTAAAGCAGACACCTTAGAGGATATAAATCATAATTAATAGAACATTTGATTAAAATCAGAAAATTACTATAATTAACATACATAGAATTGACTTTATCATTAGAAAAAAAATGTCATTGTCTCAAGTAGCAAAACTTTGGAAGTTTAAGTTTGTGTGTGTGAAATAAAAAGTTTAAATGCTAAATACAGCAATTTCCAAGTATTACAACTTTTTATAGTTTTCAATAAGTACTTAGATTATCTAATATTTATTAGACATCTTAAATTATGTAAATTTTTTTATCAGTTTTGTTAGTTTATTAGTCAAACTCTGGTAAATAATCATTGCAGAAAATAATCTTTGCTATAATGAATTAATATCAAACAGGATTAAAGCAAGATATGACAATACAATAGAAATTTCTTTTAACAATAGCATCTGTTAATGTTTTGATTAATGATCTGTCTTCTATGGATAGGATTGGATCTACATATTTTAGATCTTGAAGTAAAAGAGTTAAAATGTCCTCCTTTTATTTCTGAATATTTTGAGAAAACACACTGTCTTATTTATATTTTTTAATATAAAATTACAAAAGCTATAGACATTCTGCAACTAATAATAGCAAAGAGACAAACTAAGCATTATGCAGAAATAAACCTTTATTTCAGAAAGAAACGCTTTTGATCTTTCTCAACGGTCTTAGTCAGCTGACGAAGACCTGTTGAGAAAGATCGAAAGCATTTCTTTCTGAAATACTGTGTGTGAAATAAAAAGTTTAAATGCTAAATACTGCAATTTCCAAGTATTACAACTTTTTATATAGTTTTCAATAAGTACTTAGATTATCTAATATTTATTAGACATCTTAAATTATGTAAATAAATTTATTTTGGAAGTATTTTATATAAACAAATTTTTTATGGAATTTGAATATCACTGTGTATATATAACTAATATATATAATTATAACCTGTTCTGTGTCAGACATGCATACTTAAAAAATATGATAAATAATGGATCGATTCTTCTCGTAAGGATTAAAAAAAAAATTAGAGATTGCAATAAATTAAACTTTCTTGATAAAAAAAAAACAGCTATAATGTTGAAATACTCATATATATCAATGTAATCAACTTTCAGGAATTTTTAAGAGTTTATAAAAAGTTATTTGCAGTGCACTGCATTAATATCACTGCATTAGAGATTTAGTTTTTTTATTAAACTTTGAATATTTTTTTTTTTTAAATTTATTAAAAATTAAACATTGATATTTCTGACAATGTTAAAAAGTCGTTCCATGATCTAAATCTAAAGATTCATTCAAGAAAGCTGTATATTTCAGAAACTGTACTCTCTCGAAAAATTTATTCAGTTTATAATTATTTATCAGTCTGTACCACTTTTATAAGAGATCAAATATAGAAATACTGAGAAATATGTGGAAGGAAATTATCCAAATTTTATTGTAAATATAGAATAAAAATTTGTATTGAAATAAATATGTATCAAACAAAATAAATAAACCTAATTAACTTGCCAAAAGGGTTAAATTTGGCAATTAGGTTTATTTGGATTAAATTCCTTTGAGGTTTGGATTGTATAAACAAAATAAAAATAATTGTCATATTATATTGAAACTTCTGAAATAAAAGTTAAATAATAGTGTAAGATTACAGTCCATAAAAATTATGCAATTTTATTAAATTGCATATACAGGTTATATATATATAATATATTTTATGATGCATTTTCTGGTCGACTATTTGACTACACCACAATATGGTCTATAGTCCACCATGTGGGCAATAGATCATATGTAGTCAATAGACTTTATCCACACATTTATAATATGCAATTTTAAATTAAAATTGATATTTATAAAATTATTATAAAGTTTTTAAAGTTAACAAGTTATAACTTTATAAGCTATGTTTTAAACAAGTTATTAAAAAAATGTTGTTTTCTAGATGATGATGATAAGCACTTTATAAAAAATATAAACAATAAACAATTTAAATTTTATGTTACATGTTATTTTTTAATGTTTTTTAATATAAATAA